>CBMN010752172.1:0-14433 GCA_000582825.1 Hordeum pubiflorum
GGGGGGGGGGGGGGGGCTTGCCGTTGGTAGGTGATCCCAGGGCTATGAAAGAAATCTTCGTATTCTTGACACACATCCCCATCTCGCAGTTTAAAAACAGACCACACTCTTTGAGCGATGGCATGTTCCCTTTAGTCCTTACCCTTCCTTCTCGATATCTCTCTCTGACGAACTCCTTCCCCGGTAACCCCGTGGCCAGCACGCCGTAGATCAACGTCTCCTCGCTCCTCCCGCTCGGCATCGACAGATCTGCACGTCGACGACATCTCGTTGTCAGTGTGCCTGCCCGACAACATCCCTGGCCTGGTGAATTCCTTGTACTCTATGTACTCCTTTTGCTATAGATCTTCTGATTTATATTGCACACTTGTGAATTTGAGTAGTCACATATTTTTGCCAATCCGATTTTAACCAAACACCCTATATATTTATTGGTTGTCTTTTATACATCTATATGCACTCAAATCGGCACTCAGTCAGTTTTGGAGTGTGGTTAGAAGGCACACTTGCTTGGGCGCGCCTTGCGTGTTTTCACATATGGACATTTCGTTAATTGGAAACTGAGAGCATCATTCTGTCCGTGGGAAGTAAATCTTCAAAGTCTTGACACACCTTCTCATGTCGCCATTTAAAAATTGAACCACCCTCTCTAAGCCATGGCAATGTTCCTTTTCGTCCTTACCCCTCCTTCTTGAGACCTCTATTCTCGGACGACCTTCTTCGCCGCTAACCCCATCTCCCGTTAGGCATCAACAGATCTGCATGGCAAGGGCCGTCTTCGTTATCGTTGCGCCTAGTAGTCAACGCTCCTAGCTTGCTGAATTCCTCTTTATTTCCTATAGATCTACTGCTTTATGACACAACGTCGTGAATTTGAGTAGCCATTGATTCTGCCAAACCGATTTTGACGTATATTTATTGACTAACTTTTATTACATATATATACGCACTTGTAACGGCACTCCGTCAGCTTTGGCGTGTGGTTAGAAGGCACACCTATGTAGGCGCACCTTGCGCGTTTTCACATACGGGTCATTTTGTAATTGGAGAAAAGAGAGCTTCGATCTATCCATTGATAGGTGATCCAAGGGTTAGGAATGAAATTTTCGGGGTCTCACATATGGGTCATTTCTGTAACTGGAGAAAAGAGAGCCTCGATCTATCCATTGATAGGTGATCCAAGGGTTAGGAATGAAATTTTCGGGGTCTCGAAACACCTGATATTCTCCCCCTCTCGCCATTTCAAAAAACGAACTGCCCTCTCCGAGCGACTCGCCGTGGCATGTTCCTCTCCGTCCTCACCCCCTCCCTCCCGAGACCACTCTTCTCCGGCGACCTCCTTCCCCGGTAGCTCCACGGCCAGCGCATCCCCCTTATCTACCGATCGACGCCTCCTCGCTCCACCTGTCGGGTTACGGCAGATCTGCGCGGCGGCGGCGGCGGCCGTCTTCGTCGGCGGCGCCCCCGGCCGGCGGCTTCCCTAGCCTGGTGAGTTCCTTGTACTCTACTTACTTTAGATCTTCTCCTTTATGGCGCCGTCTTCGCGAATTTGTGTACCCACTGATTCTGCCAAACTGAAAGTGAAGCCCCCTTCTGAAATTTGAACGCTAGGTTGTTCTGTTGCAGCCCGTAGATTGGTAAAGTCGGTACCTTTTAGGCTTCCATTATCACACTGCTTCTGCCCGGCTATCATTTGACAAGAACTGTGGCTGGGGCCGTCGGTTCTGAGACTTGAGGACATCTGGTGTTAGTTTTTGGTTGAATATCGTTCAGTTTTAGTTTTATGCAAGGAAACATACGGCTCTGTTATATGCTTAGAAATTTAGGGCACACCGACAGTGAATCGCTGGTAAGGGTAACTTTGTTGTGCACATTTAGGTGGGGGTGAAACCGGAACATGAAACTATTAGGACTGATTCTGTAATGCCGTTCAATTTCACTAATGCAGCTATAGGCATCTTCCTGATTCGCTTTTTGTTTGACCACTATCACTGTAAGGCAGTACATTTTTCATTTTGGAGCATAGCTTGCAGGAACTCCTCAAATGCCTCGATTAGGATTGACAGTATAATGATTCCAATTCCTAGAAAGATTAAACTGTTTTTTATACATCTTCAAGGCTCTGCTATAGAGGGGATTGAGCATCCAGTCTTCACCCGTGATGACAAGCGATAAAGGAAAGGCTTCGAAGAAGGCTGGAGAGGCTTCTGGACAGTCATCTACTACTCATGAAGGGAAAGTCAGCAATGAGCCACAGAGGCAACGGTCGCTCAATGGGTAGATACTAACAGATCTTTGCATAAACGTGTTAATTGTATAACTTTTTTTTCTTATAGTTATCTGCCCTTCACTTCACCTTTAGGAGGACCACCGGCCCGACACGACGCTCAACCAAAGGAAATTGGACCCCCGAAGAGGTATGCCATACAATTCGAATCTTATGTTTTATTAGCAAATGGCTATTTACTGTCCAAATGGCTGGATGGTGAGTGCTGACTGAACATCTGAAAATAATTTAGGGCTGATCAACTGTAAGATATGCATTATGTTTATTTGCATCTCTTTCTTAAATACATAATTATGGCAAACACTTATAAGTTTTATGGAAAATAATAATAATTCGATGGAACACTCTGGCCCTTTTGTGGAGGCTTGAGTTGCCTCATTGGGTGGTTTAGTCCAACAGTTGTAGTTCAGTATGATAATTTCTTGCACATAATCCCATGGGAGCATATCATAACTGTGCAACTTGGATTAATCCATATACAAGACAAATGATACACTGCAAAGTCTTATAACATGGGTTTTGCTGAAAAATTCTTATAACATGGAGTTTCCTGCTTTATTCTGTCATATACTCAATTGCAGTTCTGCTTCATGCTATGCTTGTTAGTTGCTATGCTATCAGTAATGCTCCTGTCACATTTTTGTGGGGATATATTGTATATGTCTCAGTGCCTCACTGACGTGTGGGCGCCATTTAATTAGCATCACAAAGCAAAAAGTCATAAATCAGTGGATTATACAAAGAAAATGAGTTTTTCTTACTGAAACTGTCTAATATTTCACTTGTGTGCTATTCAAATGCAGGATGATATATTGTCCAGAGCAGTCCAGACTTACAATGGGAAAAACTGGAAAAAAATAGGTATATTCTATGGATCGATTCTTACGTGTGTAAAATTACGTGGCAATGCTATTAGTTTACTCTTGATGATGGTATTTTTGTAGCATGTATAATTCTTTTACCTTTCTTGGACATCTCTATCACTCTTTCTGTATTTTGAAGTATATTAATACAAGACGACACACATTTGGGTGCTTGTTCAAGGAAAAAATATTTGAATTTTATAGGCATCTAAAATCCATGTCCTATATCATCTTAAGTGTACTTTTGAGGGGAAAATAGTAGGTAAGGACCCTACAGTATACGAAAGAGTAAGCCAAAAGAGTGGATCTCAGGGTATGAAGAACCCAAAATTGCTGGACAGACACATCCCCCTCAGCTAGTCAGTTTAGGGTGCCAGAAGGGTTGAATGTAGGTTCTGTTCTTATTTTGCCTGAGGGATTCAAAATTAGCGCCGCTCGAACGTATTTCCCCTTAGTTGAAGGAAAAGGTGGAAAATCTCTCTTCTCAGTGTTATCGTCCCGATAAAAATATATGCTTGTCATAGGCCCTGTTCCCGGTAAGAAATATAGTGAAATTGTCTTTCCCATTCTTTCCCTTGATCCTGCTACGAAGAAAGATGTTTTGCTGTGTCATGCAATCATGTTCCGAAGCTGATTTGTGCATTTTTCTTTAGCATTTTTATATCTATGCGACACCTCATTTTTTACAATGATGTTAGCTTCTTTTGTTCTTTTATTCTTCTATTCTCTTGTGCATATTTGCTTTATAATTACAGACATCGATTCATTAGAAACCAATAGCATGATCCTTCTGTTATCTAAACTAAGACATTGATTTGTTCCATTAGTTTGTGCTTTCTCTCATTCTTCTCCAGTCAGCTTTCTTTTTTTCTTTTCTGTTATTAGGAACACCTCCCTACATTTTCTGATTTTTTTCACAAGTCCAAGCACTGACATAATACCTTCTTTTCCAGCGGAGTGTTTTCCTGATAGAACCGATGTACAATGCCTGCACAGGTGGCAAAAGGTTCTAAATCCTGAGTTGATCAAAGGGCCATGGTCCAAAGAAGTAGGCCCCCTATTTGATTTGTTTCCTTTTTCAGGCTTATTTTGTAAATGTTTGATTGAGCATCTTGTATGCTCACGTGAGTCTTATCAACTGGTTGTTTCATATTTTTAGGAAGACGATATCATTGTTGAAATGGTAAAGAAATATGGTCCAAAGAAATGGTCAACTATTGCCCAAGCTTTGCCAGGACGTATAGGAAAGCAATGTCGGGAACGGTATGGATGGGAGTGTCCTTTAATTTCGTCAATCTTGTACCTAAGAACCTTTTTTCTTTGAATATAATATATATGACTGAGCATTGAACAACTGAACGTGAACAGTACTCATGGAGTGCCGTGGTGCCTTGTTGCTTTTGCACATCAGCACTGTGGTTTCATAAGGCACATGAATAATTTAGTTCTTGATGCAAGTGATACAGAGTTCTCCTATGTATTCCTGGTTCCAATGTCTCTTTCCATTATCCTGATGGTTCTACTGTTAAGGCATAGGCCGGGTTCTGGATAAAAATGTTATATTAAATAGTTTCAAAAATATAGAGGATCAAGTGAATAAAATGTCAATATGTTGCAACCTTGTAATGCTAGCACCTCTTCGTGCTGCTAGCTAGCAATACCAGAATTCAGGAGAGCTGAAGTTATAATTTCAGATTCATCAGCCTTTTGGTAAAGTCAGTAAAAGCAAAAAGACATTGGAACTAAAGTATTAACCTTTTTTTAATTACATGTTAATATACTACAGCTGTTCCTCTACAATTATCTTTATTTAGTGAAAGTTCCTATTTTGGGGCCAACTGAGTAGCAACTAAAATACATTGGCTTTAATTCGTAGCCATCACTACTTGACCATAGAGTATGTATCCTCTAACAATGGACTATCTTATCTGTGATTAGGTGGCACAATCATCTTAACCCTGGCATAAACAAGGATGCATGGACACAGGAGGAGGAAATTACTCTTATACATGCTCATCGAATGTATGGAAACAAATGGGCTGAATTGACAAAGTTTTTACCAGGAAGGTAACTAAATAATGTTTCCTTTTATGTATGAGCTGCTGGGAAATATTTATGTATGATATCATGATGAGTCCTGTCCTGTGAAAAGAAGTTTTTCTTTCCATTCTCCCTGATGAATTCACAAACTTTTGGGTTCAGCATCCATTCCCCTTTTTCTTATTCGGCATCATTTGGAAGCTATGGTGTTATACTTGGGAAAAGATGGTAATCTCAAAAGGGAACTAAATCGTTTTGCTTTTGGAAAATAATATTAGGGCACTAGTCCCATTAAAATGTTAAACCACTGCCACTGTAATAGCTCTCTTTTGTTTTCTTTGAATAAAATTTGAAATAATATATGTTCTTTTTAGTCAAATATGGTGGCGACTGGTGAGTATTACAGCAAGCAGAGAGGAATGTGCAACATGTTAGCAGTATTTCCCTTTATGCGCATATATGCTTTGCATATCATTAGGCCCATATAGTCTAGACAGGCCTAAGTCCCATGTTAGTATGTAGATTCTTGTATATTTGTTCCGGTCATTCAACAGAGAAAATGATTTGACCATTTCAAAATAAATAAATAATACTGGGTAAACTCTACTGCGATTCTGACGCATCGCGTAACTACCAATTATTGTTCAACAAGTGATGGCCTCTTTTAGACTACTGAAATGATTGACTTCTAAATTTATGTTTCCCCCTGCCAGGACGGACAATTCAATTAAAAACCACTGGAACAGTTCTGTAAAGAAGAAGATTGATTCATATATGTCATCAGGTTTACTTGCTCAAGTCTCGCGTCTCCCACTTGTTGAACACCACGCGCATTTTAATTCCTCACCGGCGATAACCCAACAAAACAGTGAAGACAGTGAGAGCAATGCTGTCCGGGAGGTTGAAGATTCATCAGGGTGTAGTCAATCCTCATTGGCCATAGTTTCTTGCTCGCAAGTGCAGGACACCAATCTGACCTTGAGCTGTGATTTACATGTGAATGCGGATCCCAGCAAGACAGAAGCACATGATTCTCAATCTTCTATGTGTCAGGAAGGCTATACTTCCACCGAGGGTGTTGCATCTGTTTTGTCTGAAGTTCATTGCCATGTTCCTTCCTCTAGATATGATCCAGATACACTCCTGCAGCAGGAAATTTCGCAAAGAATGAATTCGCAGATGGATGTTGATGAAACACCAGGTAACTCTATGTTTGAAAACAATCAGACCATCTGTAGTACATCAAATAATGAAACACCGATGTTACAGTATGAGATAGCACCAGATATGCCTATCTCTGTGCTAACAAACGTTTCTGGAGCTGAGCAAAAACTACATTTCATGTCTGAGGCTGACTTCAGCAGTCCTAATTGTTTGAAATCCGAACTTTGGCAAGATATTTCGTTCCAGAGTCTTCTTTCTGGACCTGATGTAGTTGATGCGGATTCCCTTTCAAGACCAAATCACCAATCAGACACACATTCGTCTGAAGCGAACATCAATTTTTTGGCAGCACCCAACCCATCACATACATCAAATCCATCGAGTATGATAGTGGCTGCGTATGGCCAGGATCCATCAATGTCAGTACCACAATCTCTTATTTCAAATGATCTGTCGGATGCGGCTGATGAAGAGTCAAGAGAAATGCAAGCTTCTGGGTCAGAGATGATCACATGCATTCATGATTCTTTTGGTGATTCTGAGCAGTTTGCTACCCCTGGCAGTACTGATGGTAGACATGGTTCTTCAGCAACTATAGAAAGAATACTGGAATACGGGGACAAACAGTTAACTGATGCTGAAGAACCTGCTGCCTGCATGGCCAAAGAACCATCATTGGCACAGGGTGAGGCTGTACCAGATGAAAAGCAAGATAAGGGAGCGCTATTCTATGAACCTCCTCGCTTCCCAAGCATGGATGTTCCATTTGTCAGCTGCGATCTTGTAACTTCTGGTGATCTCCAAGAGTACAGTCCCCTTGGCATTCGGCAGTTGATGCGCTCAACCATGAGCGTAACTACTCCATTGAGATTGTGGGGCTCCCCTACCCATGATGAAAGCCCTGATGTTGTGCTGAAGAGTGCTGCCAAAAGCTTCATAAGCACACCATCAATATTAAAGAAACGACCGAGAGATCTGTCATCTCCGACTCCCGAAAAAGGAATAGAGAAGAAGTCTAGGACTGAACAGGACAGTGGCGTGTTGGGCACATCTTCCGTCAGTGCTCAAACAAGTTGCATGCATGCCATTAAAGGGAAAGCAATTGTTACCGAATCAGTTTTTTGCACTAATCAATCTTCATCTTTTAAACCTCTGGAGAAGAAACTTGAGTTCTGTGATGAAAACAAGGACAAGTTAGGTGAAAGCGAGCAGGCGAAAGATGGACGAAATGCACAGAACAACCATTCTGTGGATGAGCATGCAAGAGGGGAACAGTCCACTGCAAATATGGTCAATACTAATGATGAGGTAAGTACTTCTAAATCAGTTCTTCAATTACACTTACCCAGTTGATGGTACCATATTTTAGTAGAACAGAAGGTAGTGCTTATATAGTTATTGTGACATGGCATAGCAGTTGCTACAGTTACTCTAGTAAATTAAGTTTTATGTGTCTTCAAGAAATGTGATTCAGAGTAGCAAGCTCTCTAATGATGTCATCATGTATGTGATATGTGGGGTTGAACTGAAAGGCAGAAGCAAAGTGGCATATGAGTTTTCCCCTTGACCTGCTGATCTTGTTCTTACTTATATTTTTGTTCCATGCAGTCACCTGCAACTGTTCTTGTTGAGCACAAGGGCAATGACATTTCTGATGATGGCGCAAATGCCATGTATCAGAAAATGAACACAAATCTTGAAGCTCTATCGGCCTGTAAGGAAACGTTTGCCAAATCGAAGTCTGAAGAACTAATTGCCGAGAAATCTTCACCATGCATTCATATGGATTATGAATATGTGAACATGTAAGATTCCACACTAGTCTGTTTCCAAGATGATTTTTGGGGTTCTCCAACCAGTTTCTTTACTTTGGTCAGCACATAATATGTGTGAGTCTAGATGTGGCAGGTCTTACGGCAACTAATTGTTGGTGGAATGGTTATTTCATCCTCATCTAGTTACTAGCAAGCATTAATGTGATGCAACCCTGCATAATTCTGCATATTTGTGAAATCCACTAAATATAAATTGAAACTGGTACCTGGCAGGTTGCCATCATGTCATGTTAAGATTTCTTCATTGCTACAAAACTAAATTTGCCTTAAGATTTGGATTTACCTAGATACTTATTCTACTATTAGATTTATGAATTTAATGATTAATACTTATCTGTGAAAGTAGAAGATTCTTCAAGTGCTCCCATTTTTACTCTGAAGCTGAATGTCATTTGCCTGAGATTTTGATTTTTCTAGACCAAAATGATAATAAGTCATTTATCTACTGACTCCCTTACTGGTATTAGCATCTGCAATTTGATTTCAACTGTCGAAGAACACATGGATCTTTCTAAAAAAGAAGACATGGATCTTTCTAGCGAAGAACGCAATTGCCGTTGCAAATTGCCATTTGGTTTGTTCTTTTTTGCTGTTCTGAGTTGCTGCTCTTTTCAGATTGGCTGATACGCCTGGTGCCAAAAGAGGACTAGAATCTCCTTCGGCTTGGAAGTCCCCTTGGTTTATAGATATGCAATATAAGGTACACTTAGCATTGAAATATTTATTGTCTTACAGCTATCCCGCGTCTTATCCTCAAGAAGCTTTCTTGATAGGTCATATTTGTAGTTTTGCACGAGCTGGTGCATGAGAAGTACTTGTCATCTATTACTCATTCTGTTCCTTTCTTTTGGTTGATACCTTCACTTGTGCCCATATGTTTGTCACAGGGGTCATACTTCATCAGCCCAGCGGATGCAACTTATGATGCATTAGGATTGATGAAGCGGATAAATGTGCAGAGTGCTTCTGCTTTGGCGGATGCCCGCGAGGTCCTGGCAAGTGGCAGCCAATGTGGCAACAGAAATTTTGACGAGGAAAACAAGGAAAACATAGATGCCGAGAATGAAACAGGAACTGGCAAGCCGCAAACTAAAATCATGGTGCGTAGTTCTCATCTGCTTCATTCAGTACTTGGGTAGTAGAGTTGGAATTTCTTAAGAGACCATAAGTTAGTTATTTTTTCCTAGGTATATAGCAATTACAAATCTTATGTGGGAAAACTATGGTAGTAATTTGATTCCTGTAGTTGGTCAAATATGATGGTTTCTACCCATTTTGATTTTTGAACAAACTAGATCGAGCATTGACAACAGATACTACTCTATATATGATACTTAAGACTGCAATATCATCAGTATTTCTAATTCCAGTTAACACTGCAGGCCGAAGCAAGAGTCCTTGACTTCAACGAGTGCGCCACACCGGTAAGAACAGCAGGCAGCAGTGTGGGCGGCAGCTTGGCAAAATCGGTCAGCTCACCCATTCCTTCCTCCCACCTCCTGAAAAATTTCAGATAGCTAGACCTCCCGAGAAATACACCAGAGATATTCTTTGATTGCGCGTTACCAGCATTGTACATGCCTTGTCGTAAATCCCAATACCCAGTTGTTGTCCTATTCGTTGCTCCCGTTGCCTTGTACTTGGTGACCGGACCGCTGTTCGGCACACATTCCAGCCCGGAAAGAATCCTTGGACTGTTGAAAGTTGTATCATCAGTTAATTTATGTTGTTAATATTTCATATCCCAGACCCAGACTTTCACTGTCTTGGTGAGTCTGATAAATGGGACAGTTTTGAGCTCTTTTATGTTTCAGCAGATTGAATTCATTTTCCCATCAAGTTTGGATGCCATAATTATGTACATTTTGTTGATTATCAACTCTTTTTTTTTCTATGACAAGAGTTTTATGTACAGTCTTGTCTTCCTAGAGGGAATCGGGGTTTGTAAGCAGGTGTCACCCCTTCTTGGCCAAAATAGCTTGGTTGAACAATTCGATGTCTTGAAATCCCATCCCCCCATCGCATCTCCTCATTTTTCCCGATGCGTATTCCTTCGATTTTCATCTCCCGCTACCCAAGCTTGTTAATTTTGTGCCCATTGTTTTAGATAGCCTGAAACAACTCATTGAGGAAGTATGGATAGCCTGCCACACCGACTACCTCTCTTCCGGCACTATTCATTCATCAATTTTGGGGTCCAACCATTTGCTAGTTCCTAATGCTTGTAGCAATACTTCCAAACTGGGCATCAGTGGCGGTGGATCTTCCAAGGGTGGTTGGAAGACCCAAGTACTTCTCCCTCGGCGCTTCGGTTGGAGCATCTCTAGCAGATCCGGTAAATGTCCATCCCGCAAAAATCGTTTACGCTATACCAAAAATGAAATTTACCAAACGGCGGACGCTGAGATATAACAGATCCCATATACCGCATGTTCAAATTAACAGTTCGCGCCACTTAAAACACCACCGGAGTTCATACTTAAAACATAGTTTGGACTTAAACAACACCGGAGTTTACACTAGCATAAAACAGAAATTAAACTAGATCTACTCGCCATCACCATCACCGGACTTGCCGACGCCGAGGTGGTGCTCCATGAGGGAGTTGGAGAGCACGTAGGCGAGCTGGTACTCCTCCTTCAACGCCTCCACTTGCGCCACTGCAGCTTCGTCGCCGACGGCGGTCACTTCCTTCGCATGGAACGCGATCTCCATCGCCTGGAGACGCTTGAGCACGAGGGAGAAGAGGCGGTTGAGCCGATTGAAGTTGGTCCACGTCCATGCTCCGGTGCTTCGGGAGTAGGCGTTGCGCGTGCGGGCCTGCTCCCTGCACCACTCCTCACCAGCGGGTGGAGGGAGGAGCTCCCGGCCTCAGTGTCGTTGCAACGCGGCTCGCCGCTCAGCCCGCCGCGGCCGCCGAGCCCCCATCGGCCACCTGCCCACGACATCGGGGCTTGCTTCTGGTGGATCTACTCGCCGCAAAGCGATGTCGGAGAAAAGCTGATTTGTCGCCGGAGAAGAAGAAATGCGGCAAAGGAGGATAAGGGAAAAGGAGGAAAGGAACCCTAAAACGACCTGATGCCGGTATATATAGCGGACTAGGGGCAGTTTACGGACATCCCGTAAAAAGTTTACGTGCCGTGCCGTTTTTATCGGACCTGATCGGGCCGTTTTTTTTAGTGTCCGGTAAATCCGCCGGAAAAAAGCAGAGCTTTTACGGGAATGTGCTAGAGATGCTCTTAGGATCCCACAGGCACCACGTAGGCACGTACCTCCTGATTCGATTCTACATTGCAGTTTGAGCTGAACAAAATTGCGTACTTTGCAATATTCATTCACTAATGTACATTTCCAAGATTTCACGAACCTGTCCTGCACTGACCCAGAAGCCTCACTAAAGCAATCAGCAGCAAACAATAGGTATGACACCCAAGGAGCATGGATACCAAACCTGGATTCCTTTCGATCAATATTGTGATCACACACGCTTGAACAAGCTTGTTAGTCCTTGTGTGCATACCAAGAATGGATATGGGGATATAGAGTCTCCCTGTCTAATGCCGCTGGTAGGTCTGAATTCTTGCGAGAACCTACCATTAACGTGCACAGGGAAGGAAACTGTTTGCAGACAAGTCATAATTCTTTTAATCCGTATGTCTCCGTAAAACAAAGTTTTTTCATCAGCTTCCTCAAGTAGGATATGGCAGCCGCTTGCTGTATTTTAGGGCTATGAAAAGAGCTAGTGCTGGGCTCCCATATTCCTCTTCTGAGGGATTCATATTTGCATTAGTCTTCTAGGATTCAAAATCCCCATACGGAAGGCTGACTTGCAAACTAATCACTGGTATTAAAGTTTTCATATTGTGATAGCGACTTAAGTAAACAAGAACTGTACAAAGGACAAGTTTTGACTCTTATTACTCGCAGTACAAGACCTCGTCCATATACTTCTTTGCTTCATGCTTGCAATTCTCCAGGCTTCTTCAATTGTACGTGATACTGACTTTAACCTCACCGTGGTTTGTGCTGATTGTCCGAATTCTTTGGTCCCTGTCAAGAGGGAAATCAACATCACCTTCAAAGGTGATGGTAACCCCCTCGCTGTTTGGAGTTGTCACATTCAACCGTACCTTAATTGTAAGAAATGGCTGCGGATTGATGGGGCACCGTAACAATGTACCGCTGCATTTGCTTTAGGATCACACTACCATCGCCAGCAGAGGGGGTGAGCTGCAACTTCTCCTCCTCCTCACAGAAGAAGAGCAACACACTATCATCCTCGAAGATCCGGTTATGCACAGTGATTTCACCGTGCAAGTGGATGGTCTGAAATGTATTGTCACCAAAGAGGCGGAGGCTGACCTGCACATGGACCCCCAAGCCTTCCTTCATCAACACATATGACACAACAAGATGGCGGCCATTCTTTATTGTGATAAGGCGATCTTCATGTTTGTCTTCCACACATGGGCGATCTTCAAAAATTAGAGTAGCAGTGTCAGTAATATGAAGTTCTCTTATGTCAGGGGTTTCAATTCTCATGCAACTATAACCGAATCCTGAGATGGTTTCGAATGGCCCCGTGAGCACCAAATTGCCCTGCGATTATCATATCGATGAGATTAACAAAAGATGCACATTCAACATAAAAATGATAGACAAGTACTCCCTCCGTCCCATAATATAAGAGCATTTTTACACTAGTGTAGTGTCAAAAACGCCCACAGAGGGAGTATAATAGATGTGCAGTCACGGGTTAACCTACTAGAATATTCATGCCTTCACGCAAGGGCCTATATTTTTATATACAAATATAATATAAACTTTGTGTCACAAAAACATGAAGAAAATGTTGGTCAAGAACTTATGTAACAAAACAAAGGAAATACAACTTTTAAGTTGAAATCTAAGATTAATAAAGATAAGTAAAATTAGCATTTCACCAACATGTTAACATTCTTCTGCCCAACTCTAAAACAACCTTATATCATGACAGGGCCTAGCTATCATCAATGAACCATGCCTACCTCAGAGTCAAGTTTGGGATTTTCTCCTTCTTGGTGGTAGACAAACTGACCACTATTCTCGTCAAAGACAATGATTTTCCCAACAAAGGGAAAGTGTGCATACACAGCCAATAGCTCCACCGATGGTCCAGGTCGACAAAAACGTATGACTTTCTCAAAGTCAACCACATCATCACTGGTTTCATTAGGTGGACACATTGGTAGCAGTTGCTTAATGTCATCATCCTTGGCATTGCCAGCAGCCGCTTGCCACGTCGACTGCTCTTTGCCATCAATAGTAGCACCAGTAGCTGCCGAGTCTTGCTGCTCATTGCTAGCATCATCCTCGTCGCCAGGTGAAAACAAACGGAAATCTATTATATTTTTTGTTCTTGTGTTCCAAGCCTCAGAAAAAATCACCATTGTTCTTGAGAAGGATGCCTTTCAAAGAATGTCGATAACATTAGTAATAAGCACTTAACCTCAAATCTCTCGTACTTAAAACACTATGTACTCCCTCAGATCCATATTAATTGTCTCTGATTTAGTACAAATTGTACTACATCAGAGACGATTAATATGCATCGGAGGGAGTAATAAGTAAGGTTATGTCTTTCGTTCCTCTCTTTCATCATCCCTCTCGAACCCACCACATGTGTTTACGGTTTTGCCGATTTTGTCACCGATTTTCCTTGAAAACGGCCTCAACTTCCCCACATCTTATTGGCTTACCAAATAACATCATGGTTTCTTTGGTAAGTCAATACACACTGATTCAATTGGCAGTTTATGATACATAATCACATTAACAATAAACGGGCAGGTAGATCACGCTGATTACATACAAAATATTTGTACCCCGTTGCAACGCATGGGCAATTATGTAGTCCCAAGAAAAAATCCATAGGAACTAACCATACGCTGTTTCTATGATATGATGAAAATAAAATTAATCATTCTCAAAGCACATAACAAGATACAAAGCACAAATTTTGCAATTACTAAGTTTATCTACTGCCTTATTTTTTTTTAGTTTCCAATCTAATGAGCCATGATAATCCAATTTGCTTAACCAGCTTATGCGCCATTTCCACAACAGATCATAAAATAAGAAATAATCTCAATAGAAGAGGGAGGGGCGTTTTGGCTCTCGGGTCCAGTTGATCCTGCTATCTGTGCTGTCCAGCTGAGCTTTGCGATCCGTGCGGCACATTATTGATTTACCAATACGGGACAGA
>CBMN010752174.1:0-10659 GCA_000582825.1 Hordeum pubiflorum
GGGGGGATGGGTGGAATGGGCGGAATGGGTATGGGTATGGGAATGGGAGTAAACATGGCACCAATGGGAATGGGCATGCCCATGGTGTCACAATCTCATAAGAAGCCAAGTTCATCTCCAGCAATGACAAGTGCCCTGTCTGTTAAAAGTGATACCAAAGATATTGATAACCTGAAGAAGACTAATGAGACGCTGAATCAAGACATCTCAAAGTTGCAAACTCAGGTATGATTTAGAAGTCTAGTTCTTGGTGTGTTTTTTACTGTATCTTCTTGGCTTTATCATGGTTAGCTGATTTTGATAAAATCCCATGATCTTTATAGGTTAATAAGCTAAAACAGAAATGTGAAATCCAAGATGAGCAACTACAGAAATCAGAAAGAAGAGCTAAAAGCGCTGCCTCTCTAGCTGCAGAAGAATCTACCAGACGCAATTCCATGTTGGACTTTATTAGGTTTCTTGACACAGAGGTATAGTAGACTACTACTCCTTCGAACTACATATGCAGCTTGAACACTTTATTGGAGCCCTCTTTTACCTATCACGCTGCCATATTTATTGTGTTTTGTTCTATGCTACATCATTTAAAGTATTCACACCTCTATATAATTAATCCAATAAAAATACAATATGAGGTGTGCTTCAGGGATATTCAAATGAAACGAGCAATAGTGTATTACTTTTGTATTTAGTGGCTCATATAGCAAGAGTTGCTCCATGTATTGTTGATCTGTATTAATGGATACTCATAACTTCACATCCTTTCAATATTCAGCTCAAGGGGATTGTAGATAAGGTGCCTGCTGAATTCTCTGACAGTATCAAAGACTTGCAAAGCCAATCAGAGAAATATCTCTCCGGACAGTGTAGTCATTCACCGGAGGCCATTTCTGGACATGAACAGTCTCGCCTCCCCATTGGCGGGATGCATGAAATAACACACCACGTCAGGTCCACTAGCATGGGTACCTTGGATGGCAGTTCCTTGACAAGCGAATCTCCATGCCATCGAATCATGGAGAGCAACGGGAGGGCTCCAGGTGACTTTGCACCAAAGTACGGCACCCATGGTGAGGTGCAGCTGATCGAGCAGTTTGAGCCAGGAGTTTATGTCACACTTATCCAGCTGAGAGACGGCACCAAAGTATTCAAGCGTGTCCGGTTCAGGTACTCCATTCCCACCCCTTTTACTGCTTTATGCATACATCTCAACTTTTGTTTTCTGAGAGTGAGAGGCATACATCTCAACAACTTGTTTGAGGCATTTGTACCACATAACAACCCAATGACAAAACTCTGAAGGTGCCAATGCTTATTTACTTACGGTTCTTTCTCTTGAAAATCTTTGTTAGCAAGAGGAGATTCGCCGAGCAGCAGGCCGAGGAGTGGTGGAGGGAGAACCAGGAGAGGGTGTTCAGGAAATACAACCACGCACCTACCTAGGCTCCTTGGCTCAGCATAGTCCACCTACGCGAGACAAATCGCGCCGTTGATGCTCGGGATTCCGCGTTGCCCGCTGCCAGCTGACGCTTAGCCTGAAGATCCTGGCGACTGTTTGTTCTTTTGACGATCATCTTGTGTTTTTTTTCTTCTTCGTTTGTTTGCTTGTTTTGGAGATCTGTTTAATTTCCATTCCCTTGAGCCTATTTGCTGGGAAAGTGTGTTCATTTTGGGAACACTTGTTTGTGGCTTCCCAGCGAGGTAAAATAGTTTGTGTCGAAAGGTCTAATCCTCGCGGACAAACATTATTCGAGAAAGTGTATAAATGAATGTAAGGCAATAAGTCTGCACACGAGTTATGAAGCTGAAGGACATTTTTCAGTAGTAGTAAACAATGTAGAAATTAATGTTGTGCCCAACCAGGAATTTTGGTTTTGGTTGTCCATGCTTGGGTCATTTTTTGGTACTTGGTAGGAAAAACGAACTAGAGTTGGCTATAGAACATAGGCGTATCAAAATATTGGCAACCATTCAATAGGCGTATCAAAATATTGGCAGCCATTCAAAAGTGTCAACATTTTGCTTGTGCAAACTGTGAAGCTGAACCGCATTGTTGGTGTAATCGCGAATGTGAGGTAATAAGACCTCATGGCACTCATCTCAACATTGAACAGCAAATTGTGAAGCTCAGCCAACTTTACTTTTCAGCAATACAATAAGGGCACTGCTATGGCGTCGGTCGACGGATCTTTTAAAAAGATCCGCCGCCTTGCAAGCCGTCGGATTTGACGGATTAAATGGCCAAGCGACACCTGCTAGTATTGCAACATAGACTGTGTTGCAGGAAATTTTCGGCAACACGGTTAATGTTGCAGAAAATTTTGCAACATAGATCAAGTTACAAATTTTTTCTGCAACAAAGGTCTTGTTGCAATTTTTTTTTTGCAACAGAGGTGTTGTTGCAAAAAATAATTCAACAGGGATCTTGTTACAATTTTTTATTTTTTGCAACGG
Organism: Hordeum pubiflorum; assembly: GCA_000582825.1. Lineage (NCBI taxonomy): Eukaryota > Viridiplantae > Streptophyta > Magnoliopsida > Poales > Poaceae > Hordeum > Hordeum pubiflorum. The sequence goes on from CBMN010752174.1 coordinate 2,455, forward strand.
CCATATTGTTACAACATTTTTTGCAACAGAGATATTGCTGCAGAAACGCAAACCGAGCAGCAAGCATCGACACCCGTCACGCGTACGAGACGGCGGATGCTGGCGTGCAATCCACCGGCTGAAGCCAAGAGTTTTCCATACAATAAAGTAGAAAAGGGCATTAAAGACCAAGACAAGGATACTCTTTGTTTGAGAATCAGAGGGATCATTTTTGACTTCCCACCCTTATGTTAATTCGGAATCTGGGTTTTTGAACACGTCACGCGTGCTTCAGGAGATGAACCCTCCCTTGGTGTCAAGCTCATAGTCAAATTTCGATCACCATGCATCGATCGAATTAAAAATATGCGACAAAAAATCAAGCGTCGCAAAAACTAGCAGAAGGTCACAATCGGTTCATCCAATGATATATTTACAATACAAACTGACCATGCTACAAAAAGATCATACATTCAAACATATGATGCAAATTTGATCATGTACCATGGAACAACAACTCCAACACATCATATACCGTGGTGATTTCAGGATCCTCAGCCTCAGCAGTCCGCAGCCCAATATACAAACAGATATACAGCACGCCTTCTTTTCCCACACACAAATTACATGCATTTACACCAACAACATATACATAAATATCTACCAAGGGTTAGCTCTGCGCACGGAGAGCATGATCATGGCGACCGATCGATCCAGTATTTATGCACCAACAGCTCCGCCGATGAAGTGCCTTCGTCCCCTCATCGTCGTCTAAGCTCTTCAGAAGCAGAATTTCTTCTTCTGCAATGTGTATATGCACGAAGGGCATGCATTAGTACAGAAGAGGTAGCAGAAGACCTTAAGATGGTATAAGTACCATCTTCAGGTGTCTAGAAAAAATAACGGCGTGGGGTGACTGCGACATACGCGGAACTTGAGCATGTCTTGCTTGTCGATGAATGCGAGCAGCTCGTCCTGACGCATCAGCGCCTCGTAGAGGGCCTGTAGATGAAAAATCAGAAGAAACAATTCATCATCACCTTGTTGATTTGTTACAGGACTACATATATCTTTAAACATAGCAAATTCAGATCGAATCTGTAAAGCTAATATGCTTTAAGCCAAAAAAAGCCTACCTTCTTTGTAGAAATCAAGTCGGCTTCCAAGGCATCCACACGGCGGGCAGACGCATTGAGCAGCTCCTCCTTCTCAAATGGCATCTCAGATGGCTTTGCTTCGAGAGCCTGCACCTTCTCCTCCAGCTCACCTAACCGTCTTACCAGAGTTGAAAGGATTTCCTTCTCCGTGTAGGACGGGGCAGGAGATGGAGGTCGAAATTCCTCCTTGTAATCTTGCTCTTGAGGGCAGTCCACGTAATAGTGGTCGTGATCATTCGATTGGTTCGAGAGCCTTTTGGCCATTCTGCTCGGGATACTTCGAAGCATGGCGAAAAGGGTCACGATGAAGACTGTCAGCCATGCGACAGCCAAGGTCCGAATTCCTTCAAATGTGGTCGGTAGATTTCTCAAGGATAATGAACCTGGGTAAAACATGTTAATAAAACAGGTTAATCAACAAACACACAATACAGTGTGCTTGCATATCAATCAAGCAGTAGGGTTACTTTGAGGGTTACACTCTAATAATAGCAGTAACTAGACTAAACTAATAAAACAGAAAGAGTTCTTCAGTTAGTTCAAAGGGTTATGGTGGTACATGTAATTGTGGATCAAAAGTAACTCTATAGATAAGTTTTGTAAATCTATTTACTATTGTAGTTAAAAAAGGTATACCAGTACATAGGAATGCACACAGACTACCTCTTAGACTCGATAACTATTTTGAAATAAGAAGTGAGAAAGGTCTAGATACTTTGGACAACTGAACAAGGGTTTCCCATGAGAATAAAAAGCAAAGCAACAACATAAAATACCTGAGGAAGAAGTCGTTGGAGTAGCTCTGGGGCTGCTCCATCCGTCGTCCACAACCTTGTCAACAACAGGGATGCTTTCTTCAATAGTGGGGCGAGCAGCAGACGTGGATGCATGTGCTGCAAGTTTTGACTGAAATAGTAAAAGAGGTTACCTGTTAGAAACATGTATGCAGTATAAATGTGGCACTAAGTAAAGTCTAGTAGCAGCCATGGGGTATCTTCCATGGTTGTCTGTATAGCATATTTATACAAATTCTATATTACTCAACACTGAAATATTTGGATGCAGGGGCCTTTGCAGTTCAAATGAATGTTAAAAGAATAATTCCATTTGCCTTTGTCAGTAGAAGCTTTTGATCAGTTTCAGCAAATGGAAGCTCTATTAGATGGCCTTATCCTTGGGAATGAGCCTTATTCTTGGCAATTTCCAGCAAATGCCCAGCAATTCAGGGTGGGTCAGGCTTATAAGCTAGTACTTGGAGATTCCATTTCAATTCCTGCCATTACCTGGCTTTGGAAAACCTGTAATCAGCTCAAGCTCAACATATTTTTCTGGCTACTTCTGAATGATAGACTGAACACACGACAGCTCCTACAGAGGAAGAACTTCTTCATTCAGGGTTACACTTGTGTCATGTGTGATCACTATGTTGTGGAATCAAGGGATTACCTCTTTTTCCATTGCCCATTTGCCCAAATCTGTTGGAAGAATATCTGGCCCAGTTGGACAGCCTTGACAGCTGGGATTCAAGATCAAATTGGCAATCTCAGGCATCTGCTGAATCTGCCCTTCACTATGGACATAATCATTCTAGTTGCTTGCGCCATTTGGAATACCAGGAATGCTTACATTTTTAGGGCTGTTCCTCCAAGTCTTTACGCTTATAGAAAACACTTCGAGGAGGAATTTCAATGGTGCTCAGGGCCAAAAGGAAATCATATGGGTCACTTCCAGATTGGGTGCAAAACTTCAGATAAGAAGCATTCTTGCTCTTGCTTCCTTCAGCTATATATATGTTGTTGTATCTGCTTACCTTTTTAGCTTCTACTAGGCTCTAGATAGATGATTGTTGTTTTTTCTTACTTTTCCTTGTTTGCTGTAATTAGATTTTGTTTCTTTTGAGAAAATATATAAAAATATACCGTGGGAAGAAATTCCTACAGTTTCGGGTAAAAAAATGTTAAAAGAATAATCATACTTTGGCATCATTTTTCAACAATTTTCTTGTCCTTATAATGCTGTTTACATCATTCAGTATATTTAGTTGACAACGTTACTGATCTAGACTAAGCTGAACTGCTGATAATGACAGGTTTCCTGATTGCACGCTCAACAGGTGATAGATACTTGCCTCCTCGTGAACAGGGGTCAAAGAAGGGTTTGTTATGAGGGTCTTTGGTGCAGTAGGAGATGTAGCATCTTCCACTTCAGACCCAGACTCAGCAGATGCATCACTGCCTTTTCCCTGCTTTAATAATAACAGAGTAAGTATTCGTTACAGATTGAAAAGATGGTTCAACAACTCTTCATGTCCAACCAAGCTTGTAGAACTTACATTTGGGCGCTGTGGCCTAGCATAACCGATTATCTTGCCATCGGTGCCTGATATGGTCACGATTTGTCTGTCGTAGTTTGCCTCGCCGTTCAGGACCCTCTGGAGAAAATGAAGATGCATCACATTAGCAAACACAAAGAAGCCCAGCAAATATCAGTGTACATGAAATATCCTCTCTCTGGGGAGGAGGAGCTCACAACCTTTATTGTGGTGGGATCCTTCCAAGGACCTTTATCTGATCTCTGACAACCTCCATGGTCTTCACACTTGCATTTGCCACCAAAAAATTCTGGCAATTCACTGCATGAATGGAAACCAAAAAGCATTAGTCTGGAAACCTACAAACATAGACATGCAAAGACAAGATTAAAGATTCTGACCTCTCATCGATTATTTCAAGTAGCTTATTTTGGTACTTGGTTCCAAGAACCTTCAAGTGAAGATTGAAATATAGTTAGTATCTGTGTACTGAATCGATTAACAATTATGCATCAAATCAATCCTACATAATAGAATTATTTACATGGATCTTTGAAGCAGTTTTCGGATCAAGAAAAGACTTTATTGTGCCCCATAACATCTTGAAGCCTTGACCAGCATTAATTATGTACATCCGGCATAATGTCTGCAGCAGCATTCTGAACACGTTAGATACTGTACTGTTGGACCAAGAGAAATATAATGATAAGCGCGCATGACAGGAAATAATTCTTCCTGAATAAGAACGGAAAGGAGAGAACTGAAATTTGTGGCCCAATAACATCCATCACAGAATCACCTACCTCTGGGTAGTTGTCACTGTCAATCTTCTGCAGTCGGGTGATTAGTTCTCTTGCACATTTCGCGAAGTTCTTCAATCCCTTGAATTACAGAAAACTAGTCAATTACAAAGTCTTAAAAAAATGTGACTTTCAAGGTTGAGAGCAATGTTTGGTCATAAATAGCCATACCACGCCTTGCACATCCAGAATAGTAGTGCATGAGTCCAGGTGCCGTTTTGCAGCAATTGAGCAAGCTGGAAATCTCATCTGGAAACATTTCTCAAACTCCTTGACATGATATTTCACATATCGGTCTATAGTTGTTACTTGCACCAGCTTGTTGGCATCAACTTTTCCTATTAACTCCACATAGACAGGTCTACCATCTTTATCCACCCCATGGTAAAACTGTGGATAATACTTCATAACTTCGTTTAACTCAGAGTAATCAAATTCCTAAGAAAAAAAAAGTGTCACCATCCTGAAGTTAGTCTTAAGCAAGAAAAATGCTAAATCCATGTTATACAACATTTGTACAAGTTTCTGCTTACCTCTATATTGTCGGTCCCAAATTCCTTTCTCCATGCAAGCATATCAGACCACATAATCTTTGCCTTCTCAACATCAAACTTCCGTGCCTTCAGGAACCTACACATGATTGATATAAATAAACATCAGACAGTAAAACAATTATCTTTTTTTTTTCAAAAATTAAAACAACTATCAATGTCTGTAATGATAGCCTCTTGAGCACACATAGGCAATTGACATTGGTACACGGTTTCCTAAGGTGGGGCTATTGGAAAAAAAAATCCACATAACACGGTCAGGTAAGACCCTGAGATCAGCAGATTCTGTACCTCAGCATCATGTGGTAATCATCATGTTGTTGTGGCAACAAGTCCTCATCAAGCAAGCACTGTCGAAATGCTTCAACGGCTTGTAGATCTTGAACATCTCTTATGTCCTCGATGGAAATCTGATTTTCATTCTTCTTTTTGCTTCTCCTCCTTAGGGAATGTCTGAATTTGTTCCCTGCATTAATTGCCTTTTTCTTGAAGGACGCTATTTTAGTCTTCTTCTCTCCTTCTGAGTTGTCTGCATCCGATCTGCTCTCTTTCTTTCCATCATTATGTGTAAATCCTTCAAAAGCTGCGCCCAGTAATAATATGTTAATATTCCATATTGTAGTCAAAGCAAAAGCAGATACAGTTACTCTAGTAATAAAAACCAATTGCTGTGCTAGCCAAATAATGGTGTTCTGCAAGGAACTACAGCAAGAACCCATGCCAAATACAGTTACCCGTATGCTGAAACAACACTCTGTGATTACAGGTGCTAGTATGAAGATTCAGCAAGGGTGACTTGCAAGAAGGGACAGTGTCGTCAATTTTGTTCAGCACCATACAGAGTACAAGCAGCAAGAACCTTGCACTGATTAGTTGGATGGTTTAGAAATTTGTTGGTTTATACACGTGGCATCAACAACACAATATGTTAATTCTCTGCATTTTCTGTACTCTACAATTAAGTCTTGTGTAATATAAATATAATAACACAATCTTCTTTTTAAAGGAAGGTAAGATGCCAATTTCTTTTAACATTAGGTAAGCTGTCATTCCCATTGAAAGAGTAGGGGATATAATATCCTTTAGTGATGCCAAGTAAAAAACAACTGACAACAGAACAGACTTCTGCTCGAAGATTTTTCCTTTTTGCTTACACATAAGTTGTTTATTTACATGTGGACTTTACTGTTAAATCAGGAACATGCTTCAGGTAGCCTCAAAATCCTATAGTCCATAAAACTGATTCGAGGAGCGCAATAATCAAAACATGAGCCTATTTAATCCCAAACACTGAAAAAGAAACTAAGTTTACACAGGAAATTGCGAGAGGGGCCAGAAACATTGAACCCTAGGAAATTGGTTCCTCCAAGTTCTAAAGGAAATAAGTACCCCAACCAGCAGCAATATATACCTAAAAGGAAATAAACAAACACTTTATACTCACATGGCCTGGCTAGTCGGTCGAGGGGCCCTGACATCCCCTCCGGCTCCGGAATCGATCTCTCCAGCAAAGCTCCAGGCCCGAAATCCGCTGAAAAATCCGCACGGAAAAAATTCAACGAACAAAACAGCAGCGAAGCGCCGCCACGGTCGAACGCCGACTTGGCGAATTGGACAGGGGAAAAAAGCTTCAACCAATGATGATTCTTACACACGCGTACGAGACGAGACGAGACGAACTATTGGGGAATTTGGTTCCCGGCGGAGATTTCACCTCTCGATTTCGGATTTCGGGTGCGGATTTCGGGGCGGGAGGAGGAGGAGGAGAAGCTTCTCCTTCTCCCACCGTTTTAATGGGGCGGGCGACTCCGGGAGGGAGAAGAAGCAGCAGCCAGAGGCAGGGGCACGAGGGTTTCCGTCACGGCGCGGGTAGACCAGGCCCATGGGCTGGAAACGGTTGACCTGGGCACGACGTGGACGGGTTCGGTGCGTGGACCCGGCGCACTCGGAGCACCCACCACATAGGAATCTAGTAGTTGGATACGTCTGCCGTGGAGCCCGAGGCCGTCGATGCCTGCCGTTGATACGCGCCGAATGGAGCAGTGGACGGTGGCGATGGGGTCTCGCCCATAGACCGAGTGCAGGAGGCCGCGCCCGTGACGTGACGCGTGGAAGGCTTTGGCCGAGTCAGATTTGGTTTGGTTGGGCAACTGCTCCCTCGTCCACTCCTTTTTAATTCTGCTATAATTGTTCTACAGATTATAATTTACGTATGGGGTACTTTTATGCAAATATCTATTGATTATTGATTGATGATCATACATTGTCTGCCTACAGTTGATGAAACAAACAGAGATTTGCAGAATGGAAACCATAAATATCTAGTAGTACCCTTGTTTTAAGAAGAAAAAAAGTCTAAGCAGTGTCGAGTGGTAGGCTTTTTTCTCCCTTTGAAACAGAGGCAAGAAGAAGAAAATTGTTTAGTTAATTACATAAAAGTTGATAAAAATCGACACATTCTGTTGTGCGACACACACGAGATATCCCACATGCAACACTACGAATAAGGACTTAAACTCTAGTTATTATTTTACTATGTTGCCTTAAGTGAGTGGCTCATCCTCTCCTTGAACCCACCGAATGATGCTAACATTAGCCGGCAGTTAGGTGGATACTTGGGTGCAGGTTGGCATAGGTGGTTTCACCCGCGGTAATTTATGGCTGTACAACGTTGAACTCTGGTTCAACGGAACACACTCTGCAACATTTTTTCAGAAACGAAGGCAACAGATAGCCTGGAACATTTTAGAGCCGCAAGCAGATAGCAACGGTTTACTTATATATACAGTGTATTTATGAAAACAACGGTCTAAGTTGCATCTCAGAGACTGTTCCCTTACCATTAACTAACTGTTCTCTCTTGAGCTAGATGACAAGCAGCTAGCCAGCCACAAGGCCCCGTTGGATTAGTGCTTGCTGGTTGCCCTGTGATTTGATCTGCTCCCATCAATCCAGCGGAGCAAGACGAGCAGACGGCCAAAGACGTACGGGCGTGCGCAGCACGTCACGTCAAAGAAGTCGGCATGGAGGACACTTTTTTGTCCGTGGTTACGGCCCGCGCCGCTGACAGTCTGACCACCCGTGCCTTCTAATCTCTTTTCTTCTGAATATTTTTTTAGCAACTATTCCTTTCCAATTAGTCTAGTTGGGGTGTCGCAATCGTTGGCAATCATCGTCGTCCCCGGCCGTGATCTGCATATTAAATTCGTCCCGGCTCTCACCACGGGGAGCACAGGTTCGTTGCCTAACATAAACAAGTTGATATACTCCTTCCGTTTCTAAATATAAGTCTTTTTAGATGTTTCATTAGAAAACTACATACGGATATATATAGACATATCGTAGAGTAGAGTGTAGATTCATTCATTTTGCTCCATATTTAGCCCCTAGTGAAATCTCTAAAAAGA
>CBMN010752184.1:0-10759 GCA_000582825.1 Hordeum pubiflorum
TGGATGCATCATGGATAGATGGATGCAACATTGTTTTAGATTTAGTTTTTTATATGTCTTTACCTTTAGGTTTAGTTTTTTATTAGATGGATTGTTAGATGGATGGATTATTAGATGTATTGTTTTAGATTTAGTTTTTTTATATATGTGTCTTTAGTTTTAGTTTTAGTTATTTATTAGATGGATTGTTAGATGTATTGTTTTAGGTTTAGTTGTTATATATGTGTGTTTAGTTTTAGGTTTAGTTTTTTATGAGATGGATTTTTATATAGATTTTGTGTAGTTTATTTTGTTGTTAGATAGATATATAGATAATATGGATGGACGAAATGATGTGTCATTTTGCAGGGAAACTCCGATGGCCTATGTTTTGCCAGAGAGGAGTAGGTACTAGTACCCGTCATGTGCTCGGAAGTTATTAACCTAAGATGATAACAATTATGTAGTAGTGGTTAACTTGCCATGTGCTAGAATGATGATGAGTTATTATATGACTACGGATGATGAGTTATTATATGATTAAGATGATAATTAGTTTTTATATGATTAAGATGATGATGAGTTGTTATGTAACTACGGATGATGAGTTATTATATGACATGAATTAGATTAAAATGAATGGATGCAAGTGACCAAGTTGAATTAGTAAGAAGATATGATGTTGGGATGGCACACAATTGTCGTATGAAGTCAATGCCTATCAATGCAAATTGGGCTTGATAGTCATTGCCTTCATTCAACACTTGTGTGTCATCCCAACATCAAATTTTCCTACTAATTCAACTTGGTCACTTGGATCCATCCACTTTAATCTAATCTGTGTGTCTTCCACAACCTCTTTATTGATGTTGTATAAAAATTTACGACGGTGTATAAATATGATATAAATATAAAGAAATGAAATATGCACGAATAGTAGTGGCGCGGGGCAGAAACAGGCGCTGCAGCTATTTAGCAGGAGCGTGGGGCAGGCCCCTGCGCTTGTACTAAGATAATTACCAGTAGCGTGTGCTACTCCCACGCTACTGCTAAATTTTAGCTGTAGCACCCTAGCAGTAGCGCGGACACCCACGCTACTGCTAGCCCCATGACCTGCGCTAATACTAGGGTTTCCCTAGTGGTGTACGATCCACAAGGTTAGCTAACATAACTCGCCTGATGCTCCTTGTATGTGGAGGGTGCTCCTGCTGCCCTCACGGAGATGTTACGCTAGCCGCCTCCAACCATCTTCACAAGCCATAAGTCCCTTTGACCGAGTCTAACTCCAAGGTGATGCCACCAAGGGGAAACACGAGGTCGAGCAAAATCATTCACGTCAGCATTGTCCGATCCAAGAGACTGGACCTAGGGTTTCCCTCTCGTAGCATGTTTGTCAAGGGAGGGGAGGAATGCAACATCGATGCCTCCAATAAGGGAGTAGAGCCTGCAAGCATTTCCATCAACGACTCAGCCGGATTTCAGCTTTAGGCGACAGCCTCACCGGCCCAAACTCATGACCTGGACAGCCCATCCGTCCTACCACCTCCACCACACGCAAGCACCATGGCACATATCGCCCATGCACATCCCAGAGATGGCACGCCACAAGAACCCTTGCAAGACCGTAGAAACACAGATCGGGCCATGCCGCCTGCAGATCTGGCACCTCTGCCTAGCCCGGAGCCTCCGCACCACCACTGCTTCAACCTCGTTGTTGGATCTTATCAGCGTCACACTGACTAACCTAGATCCATGCAACCCCACTGGGGCCACCACGGGGTCGTCTCGCTGGGTTTTTTGCGCAAGCCAACAAGGGTCGGTAGTTGTGGGAACACAACACCATCGCGACCTCCATGCTGCAGTAGTGCCCACACTCCTGCGCAATCCTGGTGCACCCTCCAAGCACCTCTCAGCCCCCGCACCACATGGGGACAATGATGCCCAGGTGCCAACCCGCAAAGCCCAGATGGGGCCCGACTGTTGCGGCCTTGGCTCCCCCGCCACGCCAGCGCACACCACCTAATCATGCGCCCATGATGCATGCGACTCTGCGCCAACTTGGTGCAGTTGCTAGCACCAGCCAGCCCATGTCTATATGCCACAGCTCGCCCAACGGCAAGGCCAAGCTGCCTTGCACATCACTGCCTCACGAGTGGGAAGGAAGGGCATACCATCGGCGAGGGAGGAGGGTGGATGTGGGTTGGTGGTCCGGCGGTGGCTGGGTTCGTTCTTGTTATCCGTGGGGGCGATGCATGGCATTTTATTGGTTTTTGTATTGCTTTTATGCAACTCTTTTTCGAAGGTGTATAATGCTTGTAGCTTTTCCATGCTCATTCCTTGCCATCCTGCCCCATTATCAAGTCTTTTCACTCGCTTTGCTTGTTTGTTGTCTTTTCAAGATTCATGGGCATGGGGGCCAATCTTGTGGTGCAAAAATGCTCCCACCATTATTCTCGGTAAGTGTAGCACCGATAGGGTAAGTTGTTGCTCTACCTTGTCAAGACTGTATGAGTTGGGCATGGATGCGGATTGTTAAGGATGACTCGGAAATGTGTAGGGGCGCGCATGCATGCGGCCACCCATTTCCTTCAAGATTGGTGCAATATTTATGTCATTAGCCTTTAATGGCTACAGAGGGATCCATGCATGCCAGCTTTTACTAAAGTTGCATGCGTCACCTGCCCTACTTCCATACTTTTTAATTTTATCTCCAAATTTGAATCTACTGTCTCTTTTGAATTGAATTCCAAATTAAGGTTTCTTTGCATATTTGAGTTCATTGCAACGAGTACTTTCAAAGAAGACCAATTTTCAATACATTTCTTGTCCACTTTTTAAATTTACTAAGTTTCAAATATTAAAATTTGATAGTCATAATATTAAGTTTTTACAAAATTTCATCTATTTTTAACAATTTTCATTTTCTTTTTGTCTTTAGGGTTTAAGTGCTAATTATTGAAACTTGCTGAATTTATCATTCATTTCTATCAAGTTTTAGTAGTTCAAATTCGGTGATTTTAAAAACTTGTCGAAACGTATTCAAAACTGGATATGTTTCAAAACCCTCATAAAAGAAACATGAATATGCAAAAAAATGGACTTTCAATTCAAAAGATATGATACATTCAAATTTAGAAGTCAAAAGGAAAAGCAAGGGACGTGGGGTGGGCTGGGCATGCCCTCTCCGCCAAATGTTGTACAAAAAAACTGCATGCATGAAGTAATTGGGCTCTAATAACAAAACATGTTTCTGAATCTTGACGCAATCATGTGGCTGCATGCATGCATGCTCCCGCATGCGCATGCTACAAATCATCTCGCGAGGATGACATCTCATTTCAGCCACTAGATAAATTCGTCTCTCGTCTAGTCGAGAGTAGTAATTTCTTCAACATAATAAGTGCCAAGACAAACATTGTGGACAATCGAACCTCCCTTTGAAGGATGGACTAGAACCCAAGCAACTTCCATGTTACCATAGGGGCTAGTGTGGATGGTTGCGGTACTCCGAGATCTTCTCTTAAGGCTTTCATGGTCTCGACATTGAGAATATATATCTTTTTTTCCTTCTTTGTCAAATTTTTTCTTAGCTCTCTACCATTCGAATACGTTGTGTGTAATTTTGGGGATTTATTTGGAGATTGTTGCCTCCTCATTCTCTTGTTCCCATTTCTTGTCCATGCCCACATACCCAGTAGTATGCAAATGGTTGGGTGCATGTTTAGTTGGCGAGTTCCTTGTGTGCCTAAATTTTTGCTCAGAATTCCTTGGTGGTCTTTTAGCGCACGAATTCATCCAACACTTCCTCCTTAATATATGGGCATTGGCCTTACGACATCAAATATAGATCAACGAAATCCGTCACCAATGTATTCTTTGATCCACTACTTGAATGTGTTCGAAGCAGTCAAAATAGTTGCTCGTTCGGTAGGCTTCTCGTGTTCATCTTTTAAGCGGAAGTATCCCATGATCTTATTAATGATGGCCATGTGTTTGATTCTTGACACGCTTCTAGTGATAAACGGTGATGCGCCCTCATCCGCGTGTCTCGATCACTTCCTATCATTATCTAGTGAATTCAGAACCTCACTGAACCTATTGATTGTGGTCCCTCGTGTGATTGTTTTGTTCTTTTCTAGGTGATCTCGTAGGAAATGATAGTCTAGGTAACGAATGAGAGCCAGTACTATCCCTTGACAAGCTTCATATGTAAACCAGTAATTAGTTCATGGTATACACTTATAAGTGATTAAATCTAAACATTTAGTATATATTAAAAGCAAAAGTTAAACATTAAACATTATATTATGCAATATTATATTCACTAACCATTATATAAACATTATATCCACAAAACCCATAAATATATACACTAAATTATATCCGTCATATCAACAAAATCATTTATATCGAGAATTATATACAATGAATCCATCCTATCAACAACTGTATCCACTAATTATAAAAAAAGGACAACAACGATACCCACTAATCATATAAAAAACTATAAAGAGTATATCCACCAATCATACAACTTAATCCAGTAATCATAAACCAATACACCAAATCTATCTTACCAACAACTATATGTACTAAGCATACACAAAATGTTGTATATGAACTACAAATACATTGTAATAGAACAAAAATACATAAAAGTGCTTGTACCTCCCCCCCTTTGTCCGTGGTGGGCAAGAGAGGTTGGATCTCCGACGTCATAGCAATGCCCAGTTAAAACTGCTAGCGGACATTGCCCCAACTATTAGCCGCTCGCGGGTGGCAAATAGGATCCGCCATAGCCACGCCTTTCGACTTCTGCACTGTTTAACACGTAAAAATCACGTGAGGTATATGCACTTCTCACCTCCGGCGTCCGAGTGTATGGTCCGGACCATCAAGGGCGCAACGAGTAATGGTTTTGTTTTATGGGACATGTCTTCAGTGCTTAGTTTCTTTCTGGTTTCTGGCTGTTTCTTGTTTGGTTCAATTTTCTTACAGTTTTTTCTTTTCTTTTTATTTCTTTGTTTTCTTATTCTAACAAGCCTGTTTTTCTTTACTGGTTTCATCAGGTTTTCTTTCATTTTCTTTTCTTTGTTGTTTTATTTTATTATTTTCCATTTTATATTGCATTTTCATTTTCTTACCAGGTACATATCTAATTTTTAAATACAAGTTATATATTTCCGTATAGATGTGGAATATTTTTTGACACATGTTAAACCTGTTTTAAATACATGTTTGAATGATTTCGTGATTACATATTAAATATTTTTCAAATGCACACTGAATGTTTTTTTCTGGTATGAAACATTTTTATTAAATTATACAAAAAATGTATAATTTTTTTTTTCGAAACGAGGGACAACTTTTAAAATTTCCATGTATATAATATTGAATGGTACGAAGCATTTATTTATATTTCGTGAAAAGATTTATTATATTGTCTAAACCTATTTTAAAAAATGTCTCGAACATATTTCTGGAATGTGAGAATATTTTAGAAAACGTTTACTTTTTGAATCACGGATTTTTTTTAAATAACTCTAACATTTTTTTTAAATTATTTTTGAAAATTTCAAAAACTCTTTTTATAAACACGTGAGCATTTGTTTTTAAGGCTGCAAACATTTTTATTAAAGTGCACAAATAAAAAGAGTACATTCCTTTAATATTTTCTCAAATTCATGGTGTATTTTTATGATTTTATAGATGAATTAATTTTAAAGTATATGTATTTAGAATATTTCGAAATATGTTTTAAAGCAAAACGAATAGAAGCTTACGTTCTTACCTCTTTTTTTTTTTAGATCCTCTTACGTTCTTACCTTTTGTTTTAAAAATTGCTGACTTTGTACACCTGTGTGGTTATGGGCTTGGCCCATTTAGGGAGTGCTTGAGGCCAGCGAACGGGCAAGACATAGCCCCTCCCTAAAAACCATACTAGTACTATATTATACACGTGTATATTAACGTATATACTGATTTTTTCGGAAAAAAATATTGGGTATGTGTCGCATGCCCTTGAATTAGTTTTCCAAAAAAAACAAGTATTGTTTTCTAGCGCGAGTGTACGCCACCAACAAATGCTAGAAAGTTCTACTTGAATCTATCTCCAGAATTCATGACCAACTTTGTAGTACGCACCAAGTGAAGAAGATGGTTACACTATGAAAACATTTGCTAGGCTAGAGCTTTATGTAAACTATGATATCTCCTTCAAGTTTATGCATGCCTCTCCAGACGAACGCCGATGCCATCTTGAGATTTAATGTGGCTGGCGGGTGGGCCTTCGGTTGTGTTGCATCCCTACAGCCACAGTTGTCTGATCTTTTCAATGGATTTAGCTGTTTTATTTGGATTGATGCACAAGCTGCTTGGCTAGCTATGTCGCTGTGTGGCCGTGTGGGCCTACGTCACTGCGTGCTAGCTCGTGGGTGGCGGGCACGGTTGTTTCTTCAGCCAACTCGGTTGGTCCTCTGCCGGCTAGGTACCACCATATAAATCACAAATGACTAACACTAACAATCTGTCACATAACACTGTATAATTCCCATAAACTTTTATTCAACAAAATTAATAATAAAGAAGGGCATACACACATGATAGTTTGTTTCAGAGTCCACATAAAGTACTTAAAATATACACATAAATTCGTTGATATTGTATATTTATTATTTATTAGTCATGGTAGGACTCTCTTACCTGTAAAAATCCTATTTGATGTAATTGATTAAACATAGAGGAAACATATGTTCCAGGTTGGCCCATTTCAACCTTTTTTTTTCTTTTGAGTTGGCTGTTTTTTCACCTGTTTTTTTTAAGCTTTGATTTATTATGGTTTACCTTTTTTTTCCTTTTGGATTTTATTATTATCACTTTTATTTTATTTATTAATAAATATATTTTTCTATACAACATTTTTCTTAATACACATTAAATATTTTTAAGACTTGGTGGATTTTTTAATACACGATGGATATTTTTCAGGAACACATTGAATATTGTAAAATACATGGTGAACATTTTTTACATACACTGCAAACATTGTTCAGCAAACAGCACACAACAAACATTTTTTAAATACACGACAAACATTTTAAATATGCGACAAATGCGTGAAGAATAATTTCAACATATATGATAACTATTTTTTAATATGCGATAAACATTTTTACATGTATTTCTTATGTAATTTTTATAACAGTCTTTTTAGCATGTTAATTAAAAAAACCAAATATTAAAAATTGGACGTTGCTAGCCGCCCTATCATGGGTGTTTTCCCTCTTATTTGAAGCACTCTTACTGGCTTACACATATCCACTAGCCAGTTTGTGGTCTACACAATGATAAAACATAGAAAACATGCGTGCGTAGGACAAATACATGATTATTCTTGTGCATTAATGCAACCTATATGGACAAACACGTAGATGTCAAACACAAATATAGTGGGCGCAACGGAGCGTGCCATACTATCTAGTTCTAGTAAACTTTCGTGGTGGTTGTTTTTTCCAGAACCACTTCTTAAGAGTTCTTGCAAGACAAGAAATATAAAAATGAATAGAAAGTAAAATGATAAAAAACTTATTTTGACAAATATCTTTATTTAAGTAATAACTAGGTAACGAAGTTATCTGAGTACCTTCTTGAATTTAACCAACTAAACCCATTCTTAATTTTTTGATTATTTGAATGAGATAAATTTTGGAAAAATTAAGAATTCCAATATTTCTTTCTTATCCTTTAAGAAGGAGATAAGAATTGGTTTGGACAATCGGAAGCAACTTTATAGAAAAATTAAAGTAAAAAATTGCAATTTCTTTTCTTATGGAGCATACATATTAATATGCATGGGTAATCCATCTTCTTCCACTTCCCATTATTATGTCAACAGGATTTGGCCTTATTCTTATTCCGATAGCAACAAAAAATCTTTGTCTCACATGGGTTTTTCATAGTGTTTTACTCTTAAGTATAGCTACGGTATTTTCGATCCTCAAAAAAAAGCTATGGTATTTTCAGTTCAACTGCCTATTCAACAAATGAATGGAAGTTCTATTTATCAAAATCTATGGTCTTGGACCTTCAATAATGATTCTCATATTAGGGTTGAATCGAGAGCACTTAGTAGCTTCACATGTCGTTTTCGGGAAAGGATGGAAATCCTCTTCTGTAAGCCACCAATTTTCGAATTTAAAACAGAGCTTGGGAGTAGTAGCTTCCCAGGTCCATCAATTTCCGAGTTCTAAGCTGAGATTAGGCCGGGGTAAATTGAAACAATGCAGGCTAAAATAGGAGCATGATCACTTAGGATACTGGCAAGTGAAAAACATTAGTTCAACTTTGTTTTGATTCGATTGTTGCTTAATCCATGATTGTATCTGGGATAACCCAGTTTTGATATTCCCTTGAATTTTGAAAATGTCAAGCCTAAGCGGTACTGATAACCAGCAGTTTCTTCTATGTCGTCCAAGATATTACCGGTCTGTAAGCCTGGAGTTTTATTCACTGTTATATGATTGGTCGTGACCTTTTCCTCGTGATTTGGCTGATCATATCTGAACTTTGTTTCTTTTCTGAAAATGGAACTTTGGTTTGGTCTGTAAGCCAGGAGTTTTATTCTCTGTAATGGCTGATCTTACCTGAACTTTGTTTCACTTCCATGAAAATTGAACTTTGTTTCAATAGAGGTGTGATGCACCGTTAAAAACATTACTATAGTATTATGGAAGTGATTGCATCGGTGCGCATTGGCCAAGGCCATCATAAAGAGGACTAAAGACAACATCTTGTTAGACAAATACGTACTACAAACCACAAAGCTTAACATGAGCAATAAAGAAACACATACCGACTATAATGTGCATTACTGATTATTCTTTTATCCCAAGGGTACTGGGTACATGATGCAGTTAAGATTCCCCATACAGAAGACACAAGCTAATCATACACAAAAGTGCTAGGAGTAATACGATTCCAAATCTCCTGGCGAGGCACACACAGAGACACATGCATGCATGCATTAAGACACAAGCTAACCTAAAAGCTACATAAACAATCCGAAGCTAGCTATGATAATAATTAGATAATGTAAGAACTAGTAAACGAGATAGAGACTTTCACTTCATCTTGACTCCACGACATCGGACTTCCTTCTAACATTTCAAAGAGGTCTTGTCCTGGATCTACCACCAGTCATCAGCTCCATCCCCACCGTCACCGCCATTGTAGCCATCATCAAAGCCCCCAGCATAGTAGTCACCATCCTCAACCTCAAAGCCTCCAGCATAGTCATCATCGTTGAAGACGTCATCACCAACCCCAGGATCATCATTGCCAGCCCCGGAATGGTCGATGTAGTTGTCATCAGCACCCCCGCCACAATCGTCCATTGCATCCCTCGCGCCACCTTCGTCATCACCATCCGCGTCCATGGGCAACCTGAGGTTCTCATCGTAGTACTCATTCATGGTCTTCACGGCCTACATGAATGCATATTGCTGTTAATCCATGAGTAACGACATTATCCAAAGAATGCACACAATGGTAATGTGGTCATTAAGTTGGCTGGCTTTACCGTCTTGAAGGTGCTATGGTCGGTGGGACAGAATGGCTCGCCATCCGAGGATAAACAGTTCTCCTCCTCATCGTAGTACTCATTGATATACTTCACAGCCTAGGCGAATGCATAGAGCACAGTATTAAGCCGTGACAACCTATAGAGAGTGCATAATGGTGATATGTAAGCTTGCTGGCTTTACCGTCTTGAAGGTGCTATGGTCGGTGGGACAGAATTGCTCGTCGTCCAAGGATGAACGGTTCTTCTCCTCATAGTAGTACCCATTCATATACTTCGCGGCCTAGACGAATGCATAGAGCACTGTGTTAATCTGTGGCAACCAAGAGAGTGAACAATGGTGCTTACCGTCTTGAAGGTGCTATGGTCGGTGGGGCAGAATGGCCCGCCGTCGAAGGATGAAAAGTTCTCCTCATTGTAGTAATCATTCGTATGTTTCACGGCCTAGACGAATGCATAGCACGGTGTTAACCTGTGACAACCTAGGGAGAATGCATAATGGTGATATGTAAGTTTGCCGGCTTTACCGTCTTGAAGGTGCTACGATCGGTGGGGCAGAATGGCTCGCGGTTGAAGAATGAACAGTTCTCCTCATTGTAGTACTCATTTGTACACTTCACGGCCTAGACGAATGCATAGAGCACGGCATTAACCTGTGACAACCTAGAGAGAGTGCAGAATGTTGATATGTAAGTTTACCGGCTTTACCGTCTTGAAGGTGCTATGATCGGTGGGGCAGAATGGCTCGCCGTCGAAGGATGAACGGTTCTCCTCATTGTAGTACTCATTTGTATACTTCACGGCCTAGACAAATGCATGAAGAGTACGGTGTTAAGCTGTGACAACTGACAAGTGACAACCTACAGAGTGCACACTGGTGATAGGCAAGTTTGCCTGCTTACCATCTCAAAGGTGCTACGGCCGGTGGAAAAGAACGTAGTCGACGTCGCTCCTCCTAGGCCAGCGTCGCCGGGGCACTGCGAGCATTTGCCGTTCCGGCCGCCGGCCTTCCCCGTCAAGCTTCCAAGGCCCGCACCCTTGGCGCTTCCGCCCGTCAAGTCTGTATTTTTCCTGCCGCAGGTACCCGCAACCTCCCTGCCCAAAGCTGGGACGAAATCACTGTTCTGACCTCGGAGGTAAAGAATTGCACAAAATGAACTCGTCAGGAAAGTATTTCACGATCTGATCCTTTTAGAAACGCCA
>CBMN010752187.1:1750-17697 GCA_000582825.1 Hordeum pubiflorum
AAGTATTGTAAACATAGGCAAATATCGCATGAATACTTCATAAATTATCGATATATTGGAGATGTATCACTAAGCAACGGGCTCTACCCAGCCAGAATTGAATTGATTGTAGACTTGAAACCGCACTGGCCTGGCAGTCCAATCGATTTCATTGCGTCCCAATCTCCAAGGGAAACTGCTCCACGTTCTAGTCAGTGGAACCGCCACACGGCAGTTGCCAGCACCACTTCTTCTCCTCCTCCCTCCCATAGTTCCTCTCTCACAATGCCACACAGCAACCGCAGTGCTATCCCTTCCTCTCCCGGTTTCTCTTTGTCCCTAAGCCACAGCCGTGCCGGAGCCCCACGGTGAACCCCTGCGAGGCTTGTCGGCGATGCAGGATGACACCCTGTGGGATATGATGGATCGCGTTGACCTGCTGGACCATATTCGAGTTGCTGGAGCCCACGGCTCCCTTCACTGGGCCATGCCTCGACTAAACCGGGAGGTGGCGAATGTGCTGAAGAAGCCCGCCATCCTCGGGTGCGACATGTCCTGGATGGTCGGGCCCCCCAAAGCCTAGACACACACTCTTGCTGGTGTCGATGGACTCGTTGACCATTATGACGAGGATCTTGTACCAAGCACCTCCTGAGAAGCCTTGGAGCACGCAGGTATGCGACCACCCAGCACTCATCTTCCCCCTCGTCATATTTCAGGATGCATTCGCAGGCAACCAGTTCATTCGCCTATTTCCATTGCTTAAATTGTAGTATTGTATGGGAGCGAACAACGATTGGATCGCCTACGTTGATGTACATGGCGATATGAACCTGCACAATGTGTACACTGGTCGGAACGTACAACCAGTTCATTCGCCTATTTCCATTGCTTAAATTGTAGTATTGTATGGGAGCGAACGGCGATTGGATCGCCTTCGTCGATGTACATGGCGATATGAACCTGCACAATGTGTACACTGGTCGAAACGTACACCTTTCGCCGTTTTCTGTACTAGGTTTCGAGGTAGTGGGCCTTCCTGGCAGAAATAGATTTCTGGTACAACCATGCAAGGGCAAACCTAATGAAGGTGCCATCACTCGTCCGCCAACAAGAACATTCGGCTACACAGATGCCATGGTTATTGCGGTCTTCGACATCGCAATTTCCATGAACATAGGTTACAATCATGGTGGTGGGGATGGGTCGATACTCATGTGTCCGGCTGCTTTGGCACCGCACCACTACGAGGATGTAGTCTACGTAGCTGGCCGGATTTGCGCGGTCACCATCGGCGGTACTTGCTTCGTGTGGGATCCTTCTACCTATTGTACATATGTGAGAGCCAGAGCATCTAAATTAATTGTCTTTCTATCATTTGTCTTGAACGATTGCTAAATCTCGTTAGTTTAAACACCAAGATTGCTGGCTCCACCCGCGTGCCTGGTGGCCCTGCCCATGCAGGATCAAGTTGCCCAACCCAAATTTTGGAACCTAGTGCTATACACGGTTGATCACCCAAACAACATGTATCTTGTGCGCTCGGTCGACAGTGTGACAGGTCAGGAACAGGGGGTCGCCCATGAAGGTCAAGTCGTGCGTTCATACCCGACGATAAGTTGCCAGGTGTTCCGGTTCGACGAACTAGATGGACATCTTGTAGGAGCATAGTGGTAGCTCTACATCGACCTCGGTTCACACTCTCTCTTTGTAGGAGAAAGCTATTCCCTGCTGATGGAGATACCGCCTACTGATCAAGATGGCAACGGGCTACCATACCTCAAGCGAGGATGCGTTTTCACAGCTCGACGGGGTGCTAACGGATGGAATGGTCCCCTCCCTCTGGTCTGTCGGTTCAGCCTTGACGGTAGTCTAATGTTGGGATTCTTCCTAAAGAACTCATGCGAGCATGACAGAGTCGACCACCCATTGTAGCTGGTGTAGTCGCTACGTAATGCCGAGGAATGGGTTGATAATGACGGGGAGTGAAGAAGAGCCTACTTCCGCCGCATGGACAATCTGGCCTACCACTATATAGCTATGACAAATGTAAGCCTTTCTATCAGACAATGTTTTAGTATGTAATATGTGTGAAGAACTACGTATGTGAAGTGTGTTTTACTATGTACCGTGTGTGAAGAACTACTTGACATTCCTAGGTATAGGCAGTCTGTTTTACTATGTAATTTATCTAATGTGTTGCAGAAAGCTATTGTCACTCGTCAAGCTTTTGCATGTTAACTTCATGTCTTCACGTGACCAAAAAATGCAAGTACACATACGTTACATGGGAAGTTTGACGAAGTAGATCATCTTTACACAAGCGGGGCGTAGGACGAATTTGATCATCTGTGCAAAATGGAACATTGAATTCGCGTCGGTAACTCAAAATACCGACTTAGCTTCAAACGACCGGCGTTCACGACCTAAGAGCGCTTATGGTCTTCTGCAGCTGGTTGACGATTTGTTTCAACTCCTGATTCTCCCTCTCCAACTTCCTCAGGGCTTCGGGTACCGCCTCCAGCTTCCTCAAGGACTTCGGTATAGACTACATATTCTTTAGGGCGTCCAAAATTAGTATGAGCATCGTCGTGTTTGACGATCGATTGGTGATAGGCTCGCATGGCATGGTTGCCAGAGGAGCGTGAGAGTCACCTTCTAGTTCCATAGAATCATTGCCAGCAAAACTATCTTCAATCCTCACCAATCGGGATGGTACTGCTCGTGCTTGGTTGTACAAAAAATCTTCATCAGAGGTGAACAAACATCATCGAGCAGAGCCTGGATGTATAGTGCGAAAGGAAGACTCTCTCTTTTATCTGTGCTTGTGCTCTTCATCTCGGTGAAAATGAAGTGCATCTCCTGGAAGTCATCCTTCTTGTGGAAGTGCATCAGTAGGTTGGCAGCCCATTTGCGGACACTCCCTTTGTCCCCATGCTTCGAGGCGAGTGTGTGCTGCAGCACACGAGAGAGAGTGACAAGCCTAGGCTGCATGTACTTCAGACTACCGTCCTTGAAATCTTTATTCTGTGTCGCCGCGTCAACGTAGAACGACAGTAGCTCGTCAGACTTTAGGGGCTGGACGGCTTCTTGTATCCTTTCCTTCAACTTTTCCCTTTCATCATCGAGCGTCGCTAGGCCAAGCTCTTTGGCGAATTGGTTGTACGATGCCTCAAACTTTTTACAGTTGGTCATCCAGTGCATTGTCATAGTTTGCTCATCCACAAATAGGGTGGAGTATAACTGCATGATCGCCTCCTCGCACCAATCCTTTCTGAAAGTGGTCAGCCCAAATACTCCTGTGTCTATGCATGCCTGCTCCAGGCCAGCAAAACAATCGTTTAGTCTTACATGATCCCAGTCGATGGTCTTCATCTGTACCACATGGTTCTTCAACCCCATGACAATGTTTTCATAATAGCCCTGCTATTCGATGGAGTGAAATCTAGCATGCATGGCGCTCCTCCCCAACTTGTAAGGGTTGGACATCCATTGGATCCGATGAAGTACATGGCAACTCTCGCTCTTCAGGTTTGCAAGCTATCGGTGTACCGTGCCTCGTGTCGGAGTGCAAGGCATTAGATCAACTGTCTCTGATTCGTCGTAAAGACGCTCATGAATGATGATCATTGTTCTGCCATCAGATGGATTTGTGGCAGACGATATTTTTTGCTAACCTGCTCCGTGGCGATCGATGCAGATGCGGGGTTGCTCTTCCTTTTAACCGCTGTATATGCCGCGTTGGCTCGACTTCTAGCGACACTGACTGAGTGAGGTGAAAGGTTGAAGCATGTTGATGCCGCGGCAGTCGCTGGCTGAGCTGAAAGGCGCAGGCGCTTTACTGGTGAAGCTCTGGCTGACATAAGGTTTACACCAATTGATGTCGCCGCATCCGTCATTGAGTAAGACGATTGATTCATCCCCAACGATACAGCTGACTTCGACGACTGCGGCGGACTGGCTGAGAATGTTTTGCCCGCCTTAGTCTTCCGGCTAAATGTTTTAGTATCGCTACCTGACCCATGTTGTTCCATCACCATTGTCTTCTCTGTCTCTTGGTCTGCCTTTCAGTCCTCTGACTCCAGGATGGACTGTCTTCGTGGTTTGTTCAAACTTCATGATTTGCATCCAGGTGAGGCCTTGTGGTTCATGGCTTCCTTTCCTTTCTGTTGTGTGAGTGAAGGTTCAACCAAATCATCACTAGCCAGCAGCGAAACAACACCAATGTATCCAAATTCAAACTAGCCGCCTCATCCATGTTATGTTCACCATCACTCGTATTGATGTTCTCTAATACATGACTTGGACGAACATTTCCCTTGGATAATCATGGCGAGGTCCAGATTTGTCCTTGGTGTACATTATCGTCTCAGACCCAGGAGACTTGAAAGCCAGAGGGTTGACAAAATTAGGTGCAATCAAAGTTGTGCCGACGTTTCCAACCGCCGCTTCTGCTACCGATTGCTATGTTGTTCCCAGTTGCTTTGCTGCTATACGATTCGACTATACAACACTAGTATCGGCACAGTTGGTCAGTCCATTTGTCCCTCCAGTCCCGTAGTTGGAAGCGTCTGTTATGGCTGGTTGCCATGCACCTGATCCAGAAATTGCAGCGGCCCGCCTGTCGTAGACCTAATCAGTAAGTGAGACCATAAGAATTTTCAATGATACATACAATGCATCTTTTTAGATGAACAAAGGCAATTACAATTGTAGTGCCATGATGTACCACTTTGACAGGAATGAGGGGATACACTGGTAGGTCGCTCTCGATTGCATCCTTCACATGGCTAGAGGCGCCTGTGGACGGTTCTCCTCCTGCGTATCCCACCATGGACATGGACAATAATTCAGGTACAAAGTATTGGCCTAACCAGTTAGGTGAATCAGAGTGGGATAGCGGGTTGTCAGTGGAGCCACCAACATCCTCCGCTGCATTTACTTCATAACTTTGTTCAGATAGCGGGTAATCGGTACTGCGAGCATCAACGGTCTGCTCATTACCATCACCAGCCAAGTTCGATATTGGGATGGGTTCACCTTGTGCTTCAGTATGTAAAGCTTGTTTAATGCTCAGAACCACCTGCGTTAATGGTGACTGGTTAGATCACAAATAAAAGGCAATAGAAACAAATGAACCAACCAGAGCAGCATCAACACTCAAACAATGTTAATCATCTCGTACAACAAGGCAGTACCTGGTGTTGCTGGATTGATTTAGACTGATGACAGTTAGTTGAGGCCACAGTAGCCTCCTCATGAGCCCAGCTCCCATGTGAAAAGGTAGAAGTTGTGCTTGACACACATCGATAATGCTCGGGCATTTCAAACTGATCGCTACCATCTAAAAATTGAAGATTGTTACCATTATCACCAGGCGGTGATGAATCATTTGTAACATCAAGTTCAAGACAACCGTCTGTAAATATAATATCGTTACCATCTTCGAGCAAATTGGATGTTGTTGTTTGGTAGAAAGGGCAGAGCGGATCCAAAGATTGGCTACCACACGAGACACTGAACTGATTCAGGTGCGTAGTCTGCGCAAGAACACAACGAACTACTGTCAGTGTTCCATACAACAAGCGCGGAATAAGATGGGAACTAGATCTAAGAGAACTTGTTTTTGTACTAAAAATGTCATAAATTGAAAAATATCAAGGTTCTACTCACCAGCCTACGTGTGACCTAATGCACGACCCAACTAATTCCACAGTACAGCAGGAAAAATCGTAAAGGTTTGACGATTACGGTGACTTACTTCATGCCACGGTTGATTCCCCTTGAAACCGCAACACCCGTACACATTTCATGTCGCCTGGACTGTTTACGATGCTGACGGCGGGATGGGGCCAGCTTAGGGTGGGCGGACAGTCGTAGCGCTGGCCAGCCGGCGAGGCCGAATCTACTGTCGAAACCGATGTCAAGTGGCCATAGGGTTTCAGTGCGATAGATTTGGGGGAAGGAGGAGCTAGCCTACTGCCTGGGGGAACAAAACACAAGGAAAAACGAGGACTAAGGCCAGCCCATGAAATCCCAGGAAGCCAAGCCACCGAACTGTTACAAAGAGCCCGTTAAGGTCAGACCGTCCAACTATAATATCAGACATACTGACTCGTTTGAACACTCCATCCAACGGTTACATACCTGTGGACCGTCTATAAATTTTCATACACCACCACTGTTTCTGCACAGCCACAACAGAACCATGGGATCCTCTTTGCATAAAGGCAAAGGGGGTTTGGATGAACTAGTAGGACCCCACAGCGACACCTTCCTACCACCAGATATGCCATCTGCCGAGGACCTGGATTCCTTTGTGCCACATGTAGGACACTATCATTGCGGTGTGCCAGCCTGCTACACTGCCGACGAATTCAAGATAAAAACCAAAGGAGAAATGGGTTGCTCGGGATTCGTCTACAGACACACCAAGGGGCATGTGCCATACTTCATAAGCCAATCTTTCCATATCCTATCATATCTGATTTCATGCTTCACTATCTGAAAAACACCTGTGAACTGATTGCAGGAAGATGCTAGGTGCCCAAGCAAATGCTGGCTTGAAACCAAGAAACAGTACGAGCTGTATTGGTTTGGTGTCGGGTAAGTGGAAAGAGAAGAGAAGAAGATGTTGGAGGAGAAGCAAAAGGGAGAACATAGAGCTAAGCATCAGAAGCAATTCGAAGAGTGATGCGCTAGAAAAAAAGGCCAGCAAAGACCTAGCGAGTTAGACTAGATTCAGGTTTATGTAACATTATGCTCTATTCAGTTCGAAGAGAGGGAATAAAGTAGGTTTCTCTAAAGTTATCGCACCGTCTACTGTTATTTGAATGCTCGCCTACATCGAAACTGAAAGCGTAATTACAAACACATTGAAGGTAAAATGAACCAGAAAAGTGCAAATCATAACAGCATGCGACCGCAATGCCAAATTTAGAGTTTTCAGACAACATGGGGTACATGGGGTGCTAACTTAACATATTCTGAATTGTAAACATGAAGTTCAGGGTTGTTAACAACATTAACTTGTGTAATTGGAGCGGGCTCTACAAACCCATCGGGTCTCCTGTAACATTGCAATTCAACCATCTGAAATGATATGTATTCTTCGATCATCTTCCCAACTGTGGTATCGTCGGTGAGTTCAGTCATACTCATCCTGCCACCGGTGTTTAAACTCAACCACCCACTTGACCTGATTCTCGGCAACCACCCACTTGACCTGAACCTCATCATGCACCTAGGGTTCCTCATCAGCATCTTGTTACCTAACTTCAACATCCTCGTGTAACTTGAGCTGAACTTATTCTTGCCGCTTAAGTTCCACCTGATCGTGTCACTTGCGTCAACCCTGTTTCGATAGTAAATGAAATCATTATGACCTAACCTATGTTGCACAAGCTTCTCTTTCAAATTATCTATGGTGATTGATTCTTCGAGCCATGGTTCAGGTGCTGGTTGACAGAAAGATGATTTATGCACAATGAACCACACCATCCACAACTTATCCATCTGCGGCATAAAGTATGAACATTTAATGAACTTTTACAAGATTCATCCCTACAGCACGGACTCACGCCTAGAAATGCAGTTCATGATTGATCTCAGGACACAGATAACAATTGCCCTATGAGGCAGATCCGAAAATGAGTTGACTGCGACACAGAGACAAATACCTGCTTCGTGGATGGGGTTGCGAACAAGCTCCGACGGACAGAGGGATTGACGACGTCCTTGATGGTTGGGAATTTCGACAACATCCTTCCTTGCCGGATTGAAATTGAGAGTGGAAGAAGCTGAGGCGGACAAAAATGGCGGTTTTGCGGGGGTGTGCAGAGTAGGGATGGGTGATGCAGGGCAAACGTATTTAAAGAGACGAAATGCGTCGATCCATCTGGCAAGGGAATAAATGAGTACTCCCTCCGTTTTTATTTACTTCGCATATTAGCTTTGCTCAAAGTCAAGCTTCGTAAAGTTTGACCAGATTTATAGTAAAAAATATAAACATTTACCGTCACAAATCTATATGATGTGAAAGTACATTCAATAATGAATCTAATCGTATTTATTTGTTACGGCAAATGTTTATATTTTTACTATAAACTTGGTCAAACTTTATGAAGTTTGACTTCAGTCAATTCTAATATGCAAAGTAAAAAAAAACGAAGGGAGTAGTTGGACGATATGAAGAACGTGACACGCCAAACAGCCAGACTACTATAGGAGTAAAGACAGCCCTACACAATATATCAGATGGTCTAACATGTGTCAAATAGGTCAAATGGTCTGGCAAATAAGACGCGTCAGTCGGTCCGGCGGGTCAGCAAGACAACGAAGGCAGATAGAAAGTCAGACGGTCCAGTATCGTAAATATCAACGTCTAGGGAACAGGCGTGTTCCGGTGATAGCACGCCTAGGGAAGACGCGTTTCACCGACCGATAACGCCTAACTATATGGCGTGGGAGATAAACTATTAGCGCCGTTTCATCCGTCGCATCAGGGCAGCGCCACGCTGACGGCCTGACCGACGACCATTGACCGCGATCGCTCAAAGACGCCTTGGAGAAAGGCGTGCAAATGTGTATGTTACATGCCTAGCAGTCAGACGCGAACGAAGGTCAGGCAACGAAATAAGTTTTTTGAGGGTGAGGACGCGACATAAGATCCTTTAGAGGCCATTTAGTAAAAATAATACCACGCGTATAGAGGTGGTCGTTGCAGTACTCCTCCACTGTTTGGTGATCGGCGAAACCCGGGAGGCGCCCGTACCCAGGCGCGAACGAACAGGTCACCTTTCACAGCGCAGATACATCGGTTTGCCGCTGGCTCCTCCAGTCGTCGTGCGTGCCGCGCGGCCCGGCGCTGTTCGTGTGACGCGACGGTTTCCCCTTCCTCTCCTTTACCATGCCATGGCGAAGGTACGACCTGCTGGACAGGAGAGGAGATCCGCCAAGAGTACTACTCTCCATAACCCAACTGAGAGAAGCAGAGAAGCGTACGTACCTGCTCTGGCCAGGCAGCCAGCGGAGAGGTCCGTCCGTGAAAATTAGGGGTGCGCCCGATCCGCCCCGCTTTGTAGTATATAGACGGATCACGTTAGCTATAATTTTTTCATCCAGATTTAGCTTAGTTTGCACTATTTTCCTACTTATGCGGGATATGCGGGACGCCCTCTTGCATCCCCAGTGAAAATGACCTTGCAACGAAAATGCACTAGTATACGTTTCTGGAGGTGCGTATAAATGCCACAGACTAGCCAAGTACGTACGTAGTAGCCGGGCCTGCGCACCAGCATGGCAGCATGTATCGTATCGGGATTCGGGAGTGTACACGACGTGCGTACATTGATGGGGTCCTTCGTGGAGCACAACTGAACGTCGGCGTCTCACACTCACTCACGTGGTCAGTTAGGTTAGGTGGCCACCATCGCCATGCACCGCCAAACGGGCGAGCGAGCAATCAAGGGAGTAGTACATTGTCATGATGCCCCTTCGCTAGCCAGAACGCGACGGTGCGGCTGGCGCACGAACCGCTAGCTAGCTACCGGCTACCACGCCGATCTTCGCTCCCGCTTTCCCTTTTCCGTCTCGTTTCAAGCCAGTCTGAGTTGGTTATGTACAGCGTACACCAGTTACAGAACCGATGTTGTACGAGCAAATCTGCTGAAATTATTTTTGCTTGTTCATCACTGGTATGCTCGTCCTCCTTCGCCCGCCGTTCGTGGTCTGGTTTCCAAAGTTGATGTAAACCGACACTATCATCAGTGTGCCGGTCACATACTTTGGTTGGTGCGGCGCCTCCCGATTTGTTCAGGGGCCACTGTTAGTAGGGCTCAATCAAAGTGCTCACGCCAAGTGGTGGATTCTTGCTTGCTTCTGCAGCTAAGACGGTTCTTCGCCTCCTCCACACCTCTATATCTCCTACATCTCACCATCAACTCGCTGGATAAGTATTTTATTGCCCTCGCTGTCTCGGTCAGAAGTACTACTAGATTTAGCTATGAAATTAAGGGCCGAAGAATGATCGAATGGAACAACATAACAAACATGTATTCATCCTAATTTGAAGGACATCTCCGGACTCCAGCCTCTTTCTTCTTGGTCGGCTACTGTTTATAGTAAGCATAATTCCAATGGCACTGATAATACTCATCACAGATTCAGTATTCATCTTGCAGCCAGATGCTTGACAAACACTCCGAATGAGTAAAGTGGGGCAGGATCAGTAGAGCAACGAAAAATTCAGCATTGCTAGGTTGGTGAAAAATATCAAGGGAACATGGATGCTCTTTTTTCTCCGGGTTGGTTATACTTCAACCGGTAAGGCAGTGAGTGAGTGTTCTAGGACCTAGCCTAAATATGGTACACCGAGGAAGTGGATGACATGCATGTCATGGAGTTAGTTGGGGAAAGGGATAACTGCATATTAATAGCGAAGAACCCTGCTTATTTTGAGAAAATCAGTGAAGGGTGCTGCTCTTCTGATGAAATCAGTAAAGGAATGATTGGCTAAGAATTAAAGCTTCTCTTGATTTACTTATTTGTGTAGTATGAGTATGATATACCACCAGGTTATCAAACAGCATGGTAAAGATTCCGCTGCTCTCCTTTCAGTTCCACCACACGAGTTACTGTTTTAGGGCAACTCCAACACGATACATCAAAAGGCCCGCAAATGTTCGTGCGGATACTTTTTGCCATGAACCAAAGTTGAGGCAGTCTGGACAGTCTTTTCGGCCAGTTGTACAAATGAACTCACAGGCCATGCGTTTTTTTTTTCTCTAGGTCCGTCTGGCCCACTCCGTTGTAGGGATTAGATGCCTATTTGATGCATACGGTTGGATGACATGCTCCCTATTGCTACCCATGGACTTGTTCGCAGACATTTGGTGTATCTGATTTGATGCACTTGGAGTGGCCTTACCATCAATATGAAGTCACAAACAATAGACATATCATGTACTCTCTCCGTTTGATTTACTCACATATTAGATTTGTATAAAGTTAATATTTATTAACTTTGATCAAATTTGTAGAAAACAATAATAACATATACACCATCAAATTAATACCATTAAATTCACCATTGAATATATTTTCGTATCATATGGATTTGTTATTGTAAATGTTGATATTGATTTCCATAAACTTGGTTAAAATTTATCAGTTTAATATCAATCAAAGCTAATATGCAGAGTAAATAAAAAACAAAGAGACTACTCATAGCTAGCTAAGATAGCAGTAAGAGTGAACTAGTGAAACGGTACAGTTTGCTTACGTCCAGATTGTACGTTCCTTGTTTTCTACCTAGGAGATGGATCCGGAATAAGATAGGGGATGACACCAGCTGGGTTTGGGTAATGGTGGAGTCACCCATACCCTTAGCCACCCTTTTTAAGCTTACACATCATCCATATCCATACCTTTCAACGGATACAAATACTTCCCATACCCGCCACCCGACAAGGTAATGGGTACACACGGGTAAAAAATACGCATATTTGCAAAGCATCAATTTAAGAACAACATAGTCATAAACAACGACATATAATAATAATTTATCCACAAAAACACATCATAACAGAGAGCATAATTATAAACAAGAGCACATCATAAACAACAACACACTATAATAAACAACATCACTTTCTCATAAACAACAACACACTGTCATAAACAACATCACATAGTCATACATTTTAACTTCACAAGCTCATGACAAAGTTTTGAGGCAATATGGTCGTAGTTGTAAGATTTTATACGGGTAAGTGGGTATAAGGGTATGGGTTATATGATCCTATATCCGTACCCGCTCTACCCAATGGGTTTGCAATTACCCTTTTAATATACCCATGGGTAACTTTTTGTTTCATACCCTTACACTAATAGAGTTTTTACCCGTCGGGTATGTGGGTAATGGGTACCGATTGCCATCCCTCGTGAGCATATTTTCTCTTTTGTCCAACACTTTGGCTACTTGTAACTTGCCTGAATTTTGAATTTGGGCCAGTCCATTTTTTGGCCGTTGATTTTGCTCCGAGATTCGTGTTGTATTTTATTCCTGGCTTGTGCTATTTGTTGGGTTGGAATTTTTTTTTTCGACTGACCCCATATTTAGGTCTGTTGATTTTCCACTCGGCCGATGCGCTTTAACTAGGCCGGAAACAAAACTCTATTTCTTGTGTTGTTTGTTGTGGGCTTGTGTTGTCTCAAAACAAAATGTTGTGAGCATGTGATCTAAAAAAAGAAAAATTGGTTGTGCTGGGCTTGTTTTTTTCTGTCTTGTGGTGTTCATTTTTCTTCTGTTTTTATGCTTTTTTTGCTTTTGCTTTTGTTTTTGTCTGTTAGTTAGTTGTTCTTTTCTCTTCTGGGTATTCTATTATGTTGGGTGAATGTAAATCCGTACACATAAATACTATGCAATATGTGCAAAATGACAGTGTTTATTGATTATTGTTTGCATACTACAAATAGTGCAATTTTAGAGTGAAGTTGCGTGCAAGTTGTTGTTTTTAAATGTTACCTTTCTTCTTTAAATCGTAATCATATTGCTACTAACTCAATATTCCTTATTTTCATTATTTTAGTTATTATTTAGTTTTCTTTCTTCTTCATGGGTAAAATCAGTGTCACTAATTCATTCCATCTTAGGAATTATTTTTGCAAAAATTCCACTATAGTATGTTTATTCTTGCATATTTTTGAAAAACACATTTTTAATATTGTGTGCAAATTTTGTCGTTGTATTTCTCTCTCTTTTAAAGGGTAGTACCAAGCCACTAATTTATTTTTCCTTAGAAAACCTCATTACTTTGATTTTCCTTTAGTTTATTTTATATATTTTTCTTCTTAAAGGCCAATACCATTCATTAATTCATTTTTCATAGAAAACCTTATTATTTTCATTTTGTTTTAGTTTTTATTTAATTTAATTTTTTTAAAGAGTAATAACAAAGTCATTAATTTGTTCGTTATTGAAAATTTCAGTATTTTGATTTTCCCCTTCCTTTTTAATGATAATACTAGTGCCACAAATTCATTTCTTCTTAAGAAATTTCCAATTTTTTTTTGAAAATCCACTATTATATTCTTATTATTGCATATTATGTAGATACATAATTTATGTGTAAATTGTTTGCAATTTTGTAATTTTATTTTTTATTATTATTATTTTCACTTTATTTTTTATTAAAGTTTAAACCAATGATGCTAATTCAATATTTCCTAGAAAACTTCATTATTTCCATTTTGTTAATTGTTTTTTTCATTTACTTTCTTCTTTAAGAATAATGTCAATGTCGCTAATTCTTTCCTTCTTAGGAATCCCTAGTT
This sequence comes from Hordeum pubiflorum, assembly GCA_000582825.1. Classification (NCBI taxonomy): domain Eukaryota; kingdom Viridiplantae; phylum Streptophyta; class Magnoliopsida; order Poales; family Poaceae; genus Hordeum; species Hordeum pubiflorum. Next base: position 15,065 of record CBMN010752187.1, read on the forward strand.
TTTTGTCAAATTTAAATATTACATGTTTATTTTTGCATATTATAAAAAAACATTTTCTTTGCAAATCGTGTGAAAATTTTGTCATTATTGTTTTTTTGCTTTTCTTTCTTCCTAAAGGGTAATATTGATGCCTCTAAATCGCCCTTTCTGATGAACTTTATTATTTTGAATTTTTTTAGTTCTCTTTTTTCTCATTTTTGAAGGGTAATACCAATACGACTAATGCATTCCTTTTGAGGACACTTCTTTTTAAAAAATTCAACAATTATATGTTTATTCATTTGTATTATAAAAAGGGTAATTTTTGCATAAATTTTGTGTACATTTTGTCATCATTTCCTTTCTTCTTAAAGGGTAATTCCATTGCTAGTAATCCATTATTTCTTACAAAATTCCATTTTATTGATGTGGAGAAGTAGAGATGCTATGCATCAAATACCAATGGCACTAATTCATTTTTTCATTGGAAAAGATTTTTTTGCAAAAAAATCACTATATATGTTTATTTTTTTAATATTAAAATAAAGCACAATTCCATTATAAATTGTGTGCAATTTTTTTATTTGGTTTTATTTCATTTTCTTTTGTTCTCTAAGGGTAATAGAAATGCTACTAGTTCAATCTTCCTTAAAACTTTGATCTTTTTTATTTTCCAATAGTTTTTTTATCATTTTATTTCATCTGAAAGCGTAGTACCAATGCCACTATTTATTTCTCCTTAGGAAACTTCATTATTTCGATTTTGCTTTAGTTTTTTATTATCTTGTTTTGAAAGGGTGATACTAATACCACTAATTCATTATTCCTCCGAAACAATTATTATTTTCATCATGTTTTAGTTTTTATGTATTTTTATTCTTTATTAAAGGGTAATATAAATCCCACTAGTTCATTTTTCCTTAGAAAAAATCATTATTTTGATCTAATTTTATCTTTTATTTCATTTTGTTCTTGGTAATGCAAATGTCCCTCATTCATTCCTTCCTAGGAATTTTTTTACGGAAATTCCTCTGTCATGTGCTTATTCTTGCATATTACAAAAAAGTTCATTGTTTGTGTAAACTGTGTGCAATTTTTGTTGTTAATTTTTATTTTATTTTCATTTTGTTTTCTTCTATAGGATAATACAAATGTCACTAATTCATTCTTTCTTAGAAAAGTTCACTATTTTGATTTTATTTTATTTTTTTCTTTATGGGTAATACCAATGTCATTAGTTTATTTGCTAAATAACTTGGCCTAGAACACCAATCTTAAAGTGAATTTTCGAGAGCAATACATTCATGAAGTTCTGCTCTGAATTTTAACTTTTTTTCTCTGAATTTTCTACGGAAGGGTAATATCTCAACAAAAACAACACTATAAATAGGCAATTGACTAAACAGAAAACAACACTCTAATATCTGAATTTCTGCAGCAAGGTACTTCTAATAGCTTAAGTCGCTAGCAATTGGCGTTGCACAAACGACAATCCCTTGAAGTACACCTAAATTTATGCTAAATTCCTTGTTCTATGACTAAAACCCGGAGTACTAAGATAAGGAATTGAAATGTTCGCATTCATTTTAGCAAGAAAACTACTACTCGATCTTGTAGGTTGGAGTACTAAGATGAAGGAGTAGCTTAATCAGAAGGGCCTAGCAAGCTAGCACAGGCATCAGCAGCCGTCTTAAATCTTAATCAATCAGAAGAGCAGGAGAAGCATTCCATCTCATTCCCTTATCCATGAACTTAGGACTCGATCCTGGAGGTTGGTGTTGTGCTCTTGGCGGCGCCTCCACTCCTGGCAGGCGAGCCTGCCACCTTTCCTCGGAGCTTGAGCAGGTCGTCGACTCCTTGTAGTACAGCATATTGGTTGAGCCGTTCTCTTCGACGGCGTTGTTGCTTCGGTCGTGGGTGCACGACTTCTTGTACTCCTTAAGGAGGGTTCACCACTTGTCGGTGCACATGGTCGGGGAGTGGTCAAAGCCCTACTAGCGCATATGGGCAGAGACTCTGGGTCGTGTTCGTGGGCGTCGCCGCTGCTGTCCTCATCGCTGCACTCCGGGAGAAGAAGCAAAGGATCCAGCCCTACCGCTCGCAGATCGGCCGCCCATGGCCACAGAAATCCAAGGTTGGCCTCCCAATCTTCTCCATGGACCAAATAAGGTGGTAGCGCAGCAGTGGAATAGAGGAGGGATACAAGGCATGCGGGAGCAAAGCGGCGGCTACATGGGGGAGCAAGGCGGTGATAACCCACAAGTATAAGGGATCACAACAGTATTCGAGGGTAATATTTCACCCGAAATTATTGATTCAACACAAGGCGAGCCAAAGAATATTGGTCTTAGCAGTTCAGTTGTCAATTCAACCACACCTGGAATTTCTTTCTACAATGAAGTTTTTAGTAGCACGGTAGAAAAAGCAATAGGAAAAGTAACAGCGACAGATTGTAGCAACACTAGTAACAAAAGTAACTTAACGGAAACCAATAAGCGAAAAGCATAGGCCATGGATCAGTGATGGACAATTGATTTGGATGGCATTCATCATGTAACAATTACACACTAGAGCGACACACAACTAGCTCCTGTTCATCAATACAATGTAGGCATGTTTTCCGTATATAGTCATACGTGCTTATAATAAGAACT
>CBMN010752189.1:0-10727 GCA_000582825.1 Hordeum pubiflorum
TGAACTAAGGCGTCGCCTCGCCTCGCGCTTTAAGCGCCTAGGCGTTGAGGCGCCCCCCCAACGCCTTAAAACGCCTGGACGCCTTAAAAACCATGGTAGAAAGTAAAAAATAGTAATGAGTTATCACACCCTCATGCTTTGTTTCTTCTGTCAGGTTTTTCTACCATTCCGCGCTCCAGTGGTTCCCTGCTTTTGGGTACTGAACTGTTCACATGCTCTTTATTTATTTTCAAGAAATGAACTCCCTCCGTCCCGTAATATAAGAGCGTTTTTAACACTACACTAGTGCTAAAAACGCTCTTATATTACGGGACGGAGGGAGTAAGTGTTAATGTTTGCTGCTGATCTTCAGGTTGAGGGAGATTGATGCTGTCATTATTACTCATTCTCATGCTGATGCAATTGGAGGTCTGAGCGGTTCCAACCTTTTCAACGCCTATGCACCTTATAATTGAATGCTTGTACCATTTTTAATAGTCCCGTCTAGTGTCTGTCCTTTCCAAATGCTTTCCGCAACACAATTTTGTTTGTATTAATCGAAACAAAAAACCCATCATCCTTGTGGCCTTTTCCTTTCCAAAAAGATAACAATGTCAATGGCGCAGGCCTTGATTGTCTTCGTGATTGGACGAACAATGTCCAGCCCTCCATCCCAATTTATGTGGCACCACGTGATTATGAGGTTCGAAATTCTTGTACTTAGTTATGTTGTATATTATTTTTTTCTAGTATTACAGCCTCAGAAATTTTATGGAATACATGAAAATCCATTATGCCATTTTATTTAAAAATTACTGCCTTCCCATTTTAGTTTTATATCTTTACAGCTGGCTCAGTTTTCTTTCCTTTCCACCCTTTGCTGGTTTGTATCAGGTGATGAAGATGACACACCACTATTTGATTGACACAAGTACGATTATACCTGGAGCTGCAGTTTCAACATTACAATTCAACATTATAAACGAGGAACCATTTACTGTTCAGGATCTTGAGGTTTGTAATCTGAAACAACAACTTCAAAGCAAGAAGTGGACTTATACTTATAAGCTGTTCGCTTACAAATTACAAATGATATTCTCCCTTTAGACTCAGTGAGATGTAGCAAGAAAATAGTCCATGTAGTCAGGTAGACAAATGTATGTTTGACTCCTTTATTTTGGTCAGTTATAAAGGGATGGGATCACTTAATTGATTGGTAGTGCTATTAGTAACAGCTAATAGGGCAATTTACCAGTGCAATTCAGACAAGATGCCTTCCAGTAAGTTCAAGTACATTTGTTTTCATTGATGGCTCGATGTAATATGGAACTTTTGGGTAGAAACATAATATGGATAACTTACCAACCTGTGGTTGTGGAGCTAAGTAAACCTGTCATGAGCTCAGTTTTTATGTATCCCTCTCAAATGCAAAATTACTTATTCATTAGGTCAGTAAGTGTTGACTATATTTGGGATTCATAACAGAGTCTCCTGTTCAATTTATTTTGCTAAAGATATAATGTCTACATTTCAGGTAATTCCTTTGCCTGTATGGCACGGTCAGGGTTATCGTTCCCTTGGATTCCGTTTTGGTGACATATGCTACATAAGGTAGATTGAGTTCACTGCAAGACCTGTTTACTGTAACGACTTGTGTGTTGGTAGGCATCTTATCTGAAATGCTCTGATGTTTGCAGTGATGTCAGTGATATACCTGACGAAACCTACGAACTTCTGGAAGACTGTCAACTTCTTATATTGGTATTCCTTCTCTTTTTCTTGTTTTGCATATCGCTGATTGTTAAATCATGAAATTGTTTCATTGGACTGTTTTATGCCGCTAGCTTTGTTTTGTTGCGTATCTCTGATTGTTGAATCATGAAGTAGTTAGATTCATCTGAAAGATGTACATTTCTTATGCTGCTAACTTTTTTTTAAAAACGGAATATGCTGCTAACTTTTGTATCGACCTATTTGTGCATCTCTCTTGAGTAATCACTGTTGAATATAAATTGGATTGATCTTGGTTTTATGTAACTTACTACAGGATGCTCTTAGACCTGATCGTTCTTCTTCAACACACTTTGGATTGCCTAGGGTAAGTTCTAACACATTAGTTCTACCTTCTTACCATTTCACTGTATCCAGTTATGATATATTCTTCAACTATACAGGCCCTCGAGGAAGTCAGGAAAATCAAACCAAAGAGAACACTATTTACCGGTATGGCCTGAGTAACCAATCATGTTGTTGCTTTTATAATTATAGTGATTTTTTTTTACCTTATAAAATAGCTCAGGAGTTGTATTGAGATTAGGGCATGGGATCTATCGTTTTATTCCAACTCCTTTATTTGGTATCTAATGGAAATTTGACAGAGAAGTTTATTCCGTTATTTGTTTAGTGGGAATTGGTGCTAGATTAGCCAAGAGATGATGACATAAGTTATGATGAAGGGGTTAAGACGTAATCATTAAAACAATTCCCAACTGCCATGCCTAGTCCCTCATCAATTCCCATGCCCCCTAACCATACGATGGATTTGAAGTCTCATACCCCTTCAATCCTCTCCCCTAGCTCTAATTACACCCGACCAAACATGCTGTCAGTGTCAGCTCTTAAGTGCATTTTGGATTTCTCTATGGATCTACAAAACATAACACACTCTTAAACAGACTGCACAGTTTGCAACAGAAAAGTTTAACATGATTTTAGTTTACAGTCGAGAAATGTTAACTATCTGTTGTTTACTGGACACGATTTCATCTAGAAAGGTAATAAGAAAGGCATCCAACTATTTGATCTTCTTAGGGAACTGTTCAATAATTGAAGGACTTCGTTTTTGCAAGACCAAGCAAAACTCCTAACACACGTTGACATTGTTATTTCTTACTCTTGCAGCTCTTGATGTTAGATATTACTCCCTTCGTTCCTAGATATAGGGTGTATAGTTTTTTGCTCGAATATCATTGCACCGGTTGGGAGGTTAAATTTCGTTGCTTTGGACGTAAAAGCCCCTAGGGGAACCACGTGAGATTAGAGGGAAAATAGGTAAATCGGGAGATTTTCTCTCTCTCTCCCGATCAGATTACTTTGATAAATATCGTAACAAATACCAGTATTTGTCCTCAAAGGCAATACAACCCTGTATTCCGGATCTTTTTTTCTCAAAAAACTATACACCCTATATCTAGGAACGGAGGGAGTGGTATATCACCTCTCGAATACTTGTCCAAGAAAGTAATAAATTACACCTGAACACATGAACACATTATATCTCAATATTTATATGTAATAAATTACACCTGAACACATGAACACATTATATCTCAATATTTATATCGAACACAGCTCATAATTATTGATTCGAGGGGAAACTCGGTCACAATCTTTTCTTCTTGACATGGAACTATGGGAAGCTTATCTTATTTGATCAAATTGCATGTGCCTCATCTTCCATTATTTCGATTATATTGCTATTGTTAAACTGGACTGAATGGTATCTTCAGGGATGATGCATTTAATGGACCATGAGAAAGTGAACGATGATCTTGCCAGGCTGATGGAAACAGAGGGGCTTGACGTCCAGCTTAGCTATGATGGTCTCAGTATACCTGTAAGGCTCTAGAACTATTGGACACACGCGATATGTTATCTTTTGGGCACTGTTGAACGACAGATGCAGATTTTCTGTAGTTTCATTTCTGTAAAATGATCACAACATGTAATCCGTCAAACTCCTCACGTCAAGCTTTCCTTTTACTTATCTTTCTTCCCCCACCCCTCCTCCTCAACAGAGGAATCATATGTACTAGCAAATTTAGTCCTTACATCGCTGATGAAATAAAGTTTGAGCACAATGGTCTTTCTGAGTTGATACTTTCTATTTTTATGCTATACTGTGTTTGCACCACTATTAATGGATTTAAATAGTTCTTGAAGATGTTTTTATCAAACTATCCACATAAGATTGGGGCACATATACCCAAGCAATTCATCAGGGCTTGTGTCTTGAACTCTACTTATTATAAGAAGAAAGATGAGTTGATAAATGAACAATTTAATGGGCAATATTGCACGAGACAAATAGTTACTGGGTACAGATGAAACTCCTAGATTGTCTTACATTGGTGATTCACACTGGATCCCAGCAAAAATTAGTGATTTCTTTTCTAGGTCACACACACATCATAAAAGGCAGGTGTTCAGGAATCTACTACACTCCAGCTGCTGGTCCTAGCCGTTCCCTTAAGATCTTCACTCCAAAGTACCTGAGCATAAAGTATGATTAGAAGGCTATCACAGTTTAAATTGACAATTTATTTTGCCAAATAAGAAAGTTATGTTCTGCATTAAGTACCTGCCCATCATCATGACTGTGGCTTGAGGGTTGGTCCCTGGTGACCTAGAAAATGTTGAGCCATCAACAACGCGGAGCCCTGAGACTCCAAGCACTCGGTGCTGCTGATCAACCACCTTCCCTACATGACACCCACCATGATAGTGCCAGATGGTGATTACTGTGTCCTTGCAAAATTGCTCCAGGGATTCTGTGGTATTGGTATGCTTGGGTATCAGATTCACATTAGCCCGCACGCTCATGTTGAGCACCCTTTCCATTTCATATCCAGCACCATCAGGAGTCAGATGAGCGAAACTGTTTGTCTTCAATATTTTCTCAATGGTCTTGATGCCATAGACACAACGGCTGAGATCTTCTGGATGGCTGAAATAGTTGAAAGTAACTGCCGGGTTGTTCTTCACATCAGTGTCAGCAAGGACAAGATGGCCTGTAGACAGTGGACCATCGATCTTCTCAAGGATAAAACCACCTTGGAACACCTCTTTGGGTAGATTAAGTTTGTTATGTGCATATTCCCTGGCTAGTTCCAGGCTTCTTTGCTTCGGAGGAACTGTGGACAGCTGCCCAATCTGTATTGGTAGGAATGTAGCATGGTGCATTGGATCAGCAATGGCAAAAAATAAAATAAAGGAATAAATTCACATAATTAATTATGCATGCAATGATGGCATAGTTATACTTGCATTTCAAGACAATAAGTTTCATTTTGACTCCTAGTGAATGATAAAATTATGATTTAAGGCTTCAATGCCTTATGTTTCTTTAATATGCATAGCGATGCCCAACTACTCATCTTTATTTTAGATTGTCTAGAAAAACGCTTCATAAAGTGCAATCTGAATTTTGTGGTGAAATTACACAATTTGGAACTAGTATGCAAGTAAGTAGTAAGGTTGGTGCCAAACCTCAGCAGACATGATTCCATGGTGGCAGTGGATGCTATCCTCAGACTGGCCAAAACCACTGCTGGCCTCGATGAACACACCGGCTTCAGTGATTCCGACAGTCTCAATCAGTGACTGCCGCGGGGGGCTTTTCGTAGGTATGAAGATGGAGTTCATGGGGTTGTCAGCCATCCCTTTCCCCACATACTTGTTGTGGAGAACAACGGGAATGTTATGATTCTTAAGATCATTCTTTGGCCCAATCCCACTGAGGAGCAGCAGCTGAGGACTGCCAATTGCACCAGAAGAGACGATGATTTCACTATCTTTGTTGTTGTTGAGGAGTGCCTGGTGGAGTCTCCCGTCCTCATCGGCGAACTGTACCCCGATAGCCCTTGGTCTCAGTCGCCCTGCATCGGAGTTCATGTTATTGTAAAAGGGTACATGATGGTCTATCCCTGTGTAGTATCTACACTTTCTGTTGTAGAAATTCTAGACTGTTTTGGATGAGAAGTAATCTTTTAGGAGCTTGGCTATACCTTGTTGCGAGTTGAACACTATCTTGTGCACACTAGCATGAAGCAGGACCCTCAGGTTGTTAGGGTCTCCAGCTGCAAGCAAGTCGGCTGCTGTGTGGCGGTGGCCATTTGCATCGAAGATGGTGCCACCAACCTTGGTCCCAGAAACATGGTCATAGGTGTACCCATTGAAAGGGGATACACCTGCTTCAACAAGCCCATCCCGCAGTGCAGCCTGCCAAGGCGCGATCTTAGGCCACTGGACAACCTTATCCTCTACCCAAGGGTAGGACTCATTCACCAGTTCTTCTTCCCATCCAACATCCTGCACAAAGCTGTTTGGTCCAAGAAACACAAGGTATGTAAGTATCAGGTTAGATAGAATAAGTGAATTGTCATCAGGAATAATACTGACATGATATTTATGTTTTTCTTTAAGACACTGTGGCATGCTTATCGGTTACAAATGTATGTTTGCTAATTCATTTTCATGGGTTCGGTTCTGCTAATGTGATAAACCTCAGAAGCTTATTCTTGATTAGAACTTTTATTTAAGTTGCGCTGAACTGTATTGGGGGTTTGGTTATCTTTCGTGCTTTGCTTAGCTGACATTAATTACCATGGTCATCAAAGAATTGTTGATATGCCCATGTGATTTTGTTTTGTTGCCTGCTTCAGTAATATATAGCTGTATGATTCCAACATGAAACATGAGTCATTCCTATATGAGTTCAATATCTGTGACAGAAACAGAGTTGTTGCCTGCTTCAGTAACATGTAGCTGTATGATTCCAACATGAAACATGAGTCATTCCTATATGAGTTTAATATCTGTGACAGAAACAGAGTTGTTGCCTGCTTCAGTAATATATAGCTGTATGACTCCAACATGAAACATGAGTCATTCCTATATGAGTTTAATTCTGTGACAGAAACAGAGCACGTGTTACTGTCAGGGCCAGTTATTTCTTTGCACTGCCATAGCCGAGGAACTTCAATGCAAATTAAAGCAGTACATTCTTGTTTTTCTTTATGTTATCAAGTTGCCCACAAGTGCCAATTTGTACGCAGGTACTCATGGTTAAAAACACTGCCAGTTTTGCAACCGCACTGAAATAATAACCAAAATATAAGTGGAAGAATCTACTACTGAATAACCCAAATTACCGAAGTGGATAAAAGTGGACGACAATATTCTTCTATGCTTTATTGAGAGGGGTCGCCCCCGACTAGCCGGCAAGTCTATTCAAACTCTAATACGATATCTGAACTGACTGTACTCTTTCCTAACAAACTTGCTTAATCAACTTGAACTCTAATCAAAGGATAAGACTCCACGTTTGATAAATCCGACATCTAAACTGACTGTACTCTTCCCTAACAAACTTGTTTAATCAACTAGGACTCTAATTAAGGGACATGACTCCACGTTTGATGGGCTGGCGGACATAACAATAGGGTCCTGGTCCAATCAAGAGCAGTGTCGGGTATGGTAATGCAGAGGATAAACTATTTACAGTTGCCTCTTTTGGCAGGGTAATCTTAGTTCTTTGGGGAGATAATTTGAGCTGGTTAGACTTCCGTTTTATTTTGTGGATGTAAGAACAGTTTTATTATAGATGGCCATCGCAGCATATACATTGCTAGGGTGGCAGCACTGAAGCAGACCTTTACATTTATTTCCTCCTGGCGCTATCACTGCCCTGCATTTACCCTAGATCTGACATGTACTGGCCTGAACGAGACAGGTCTTGTGCTGCTTAGACTGAATTATGACATGACATTTGACCTAAGCTAACTTGATTTCGGTTTCAGACACTGCTATCTGCAGCTTTGGCCTCGGAGTGAACACTTTGGCGGTAAAGTGTAAAATCTCTTTGCTTGTCATGCACAGAGGGAAGAATGATGATAACCAGTTAAGAGCAAATGATACGCAACATAACAATGCATCGCTCACCTTGAGCTGGCCCGGCTGTAGAAGCCAGCATTGATGCAGGTGCCGCCGCCCAGCACCCTTGCCCGGGCGTTGATGACGCCGTCGGTGGAGACGAAGGCCTGCGACGAAGAGTCCGGCGCCGTGTTGCTCAGGCCGATGTGGAAGTTCTCCATGTAGGAGATGTTGCGGTTGCCGTAGGGTGATCCACCCCTCTCCAGCACGAGCACCTTGTACTTGAGCGACAATGTCGCCGCCAGGGGGCACCCGGCGGTGCCCCCGCCGACGACAATGTAGTCGTACCTCTCGCGGCGCATCGCGGGGAAGCTGCTCGCCTTCTCGAGGGGAGGGAGGTTCTTCAGCGTGAATGGCGGCTGCTTGGCCGTGCCCCTGCCTGCAGGTACAAGCGTTCCATGGTACTGCTTGTTAGTTCCCGCTTAAAGCTTTGCACATTCTAGCTTGGCTTTGTTTTTTGGTTTTTGGTTTGGCAAAAGAATGTCGCAATCTAGTGGTTGAGCTAATGTACTCGTTAACTATTTCACCAGGATCTGGTCTCCTGGTATTATGCTACTCCGGATAAACAGGTACGCCTTTTTATAGCATCATATGCTCTGTCCCTTTCTTCGTGTACTCTATTTTCTAGCAAAATTTATAAACATGTGAATAGTGCACTGTCCTCTGTTACAAAAAGGAAAAACATAATCCGATGAGACAATGACGCGGAACCAAAATGTCCGAGGAGACAAGTCTACTGCATAGGAACACAAGTGCAGCATTGCTTGCTGAGCGACCAATCAATCTCTCAACATTGCAAGTTCTTCACTGGGAAAAGTGGAGCAGAGGTGTTTGGATGGATGGAAGCAGAGATGCTCAAGAAACGCAGAGACAGACAGACAGGAACAGTGGAAGCGGCGAGGCCCGCACCTTGGGATAATCCGAAGAAGCAGAGGCAGACCACGAGCTTGACGCAGAGCAAGGACGCCGCCGCCGCCCCCTTGCTGGAAGCCATGGAACCTGAGAAGCACCTGCCAGGCCAAGCTTGCCCCCTCTCTCCAGAAAGATGGACGATGGCGGTGGCTCTACCTGTCCGCTTCCTTCCAGCTCGGTCTGGACTGGAGCTCCCCAAGCTCGCCCGCCGGACCTGAGGCCCGTTTAAGTAGGCGGCGCCGGAGGGGAGGACCGGAGGCCAATGGAGTATCGTGTGCGCATTGAAGAGAGCTCACCAGCCGCAGTAAGTGCCATTGAATGCAGAGGGAGCACTGCCCCGGTACAAGTGTGATTTATGGGCTTCATCAACCAACCAACCAATGCAGGGCTGCGCCGGAGCCGGAGGTACCCACACCCACACCACCCCCCGCCCCTTCATTTTACAAGAATGACTGTCGCCTCCGTCTTCCCAATTTTCTTTATGATTCTCTCTGCATGGCGCTCGCCCAATTGGTCGCGCCAGCGCAGCGTTTTCTTTCTTTTTGGCAAAACAGTAGTACTGTACACTGCATGATGCAATTTTTTTATTAAAATGGAGACAGTCCTATTCTGTAGCAGATGATGCCGTGCATGAATGCCAGTTATTCCATAGAAAAAGGCCAGCTCTAGAAAATGCATTGTGCTGCTTTTTTATACCAGTTGCAGAAAGGGTGTGCTGCTTGCTATATTCTTTTTTTAGCGCGGAAGGGTGTGCTGCCATCTTCAGTTCTTGACGTACCATGCTGACGTATCTCCCTCCTGGTGGGTTCAATTCCGAGGCCATGGTTCAGTTCCGATGAAGATTATTCATGGTATTAAGTTATTGACTTCTTGTAGTTCAATCCAGCCGTGCAAACAAGTTAGGGCCATCCCTGAAAAACCAAGAGTTAAGAAGCGCAATATAATCTACTCCCTCCGTCTCATAATATACGAGCGTTTTTGACACTACACTAGTGTAAAAAACACTTATATTATGGGACGAAGGGAGTATTTCCAAGTGTTTCTTCTTGCAAAATAGTATTGCTGGTGACAATATGATGCAATTTTACAGTAAGCTAAAGGACGAATAGATTTGAACTGCCCAATAGTGGTGTGCAATCTATATAGCAGTACTAATGCATTGATTTATATTGGTACTGGTGTACTGATGGCCATAGCAAGAGAGCAAGCCATGTTAAATGTTGCATCCTTCATCTGGTTATTAGGGAGCACTAGTACGCCACACCACATGATCGACATACCTAGGCTTGGTACAATGCTGGTATTGTACCCCCACCCATCTTTGAGGTGCTCACTTGAAGCACGGTAACAAACAACTAGACATCCACAATCCAGATAGAAAACACAAGTATTAACTGGAAAGAAGATGAACATCATTCATAACCACCAGCGACTGCCTCTGCATTCTGCAGCAAAATAATCGACACACAAGAAAAGAGTGAAGCCTAAAGTATCACAGCCACCCCGCAGCTGTGGGCTGCCCTCTTTCCATTCGCCTGCTAGCATGGAACCTGTGAGTTGCCGTTAGGACTGAAACATAATGCGTACTACTACTGCCTACAGATGTGCCAGCCTGCTCTCTTTCTTTTCCTGCAAACGTATGACCTGAGAGTCGTCCCGTGAAATAATAACTGCTGCTCCCCTCTGTAAGCAGAGGAAGTAGAAACTAGTACTGATGCCATGCTTGTGCACTGCAGCTGCCATGTCAAGGTGCAAGCTTTGGTTGGGGTGTGTGTTTTAGTTTCCTTCCCCCAAGTTTCCCTTGCTGCGGCTGTTTGTTTCTGAAACTGGGTCTGTTGATCTGTCTGCAGATTTGAGGAAAGGGACGTCCTACTCTCCGCTCTGCTCTTTAAGGCTCCCCGGAGCCGGAGGACAAGGAAGGTTTGGGAATGGTCACATCTCTCCATCATCATCATCATCACATGACACCTACCAACCTGATCAAGGCAGTCTTTGTCATGGTACGGGTTTACAGGTAAATAGGTACGCCCCGTCAGCTCATAGTACTCCCTCCGTTTCATAATGTAGTGCGTCCTCGGTTTTCGAGATTGAACTTTGATCATGAATTTAACCAACGAGACCGA
>CBMN010752193.1:0-12736 GCA_000582825.1 Hordeum pubiflorum
CCGAATTTGTCTTTTTTGCCGAGAGCTGCTCAGATGTTCAAATGATACAAAAATTGGAGCGAACCTCACGCATGAAATTATGTACCACCGAAAAAATTTTGGAATTTTTTGAATTTTTTTTGTATTTGTTTTGATTTTTTTACTCAGCAGGGGTGCAGATGAGCCCGGGCTCAGAAATGGATTTTCGTTTTAGAACACGCTTTACTGTCTTTACGTTTAGTCTCTGATAAAGATAACACGGTGCCCTACCGAATTCAATTTGCATATCAGCACATGGTTTTATACTCCGAATAATCCCAATGTTCTTCTTAATAGGCATGCTAGTCCGATGTTCTTCTTAGTACAAGCTTCCTTATTTGTGAAATTGTTGAATTAATTAACTATAATATCCTTATGCTTGCAGCCCATAGACAAGTTGATCTCATGTATTCAGGAAGAACAGTGGCATCCAGAGTTTCCTGTTCATCGGGAAACAACGGAAGCTTCCCACCCTGCCTTCGCCCAGGATTCCTGGGATTTCCTGTTGTCTCCGTCAACTTCCACCTGTTCAAGGCCATTGTTCGCAGCCCTGCATCTTCTGTTGTCTTGGGTATTTGTGGAAGGAGCCTTCCTTAGACAGAGCTGCCCCATAGAATTGGTAGTGGGAAGCTGTGCAGCTACCGTTAGCTGAAATCAAGACTCTGAATTATTGAATCTTGGTTCCTGAAGATGGTTTCCTCTGAGATGCCTTCTGTTACAACAACCCATACACAACGCCCTAAGCTCTTTACAGGGATGATACTTCTGCCAAAAGGCCCTCCAGATGTTGTCCTTCCTGAAAATGTTGAGTTCGATTTTAACGATGTTTTTGGTGCTACAGCGGTCCAGACCCCCACAGAAGTAAGCATTCTCACTCCAGGCAGCCCTGCACCTTTGGCTGAGTCGAATGAGGAGGTTTACAATGACCCTGTAGTTATTACCAAACGATCTCATTCTCTTGTTGGCCCAACTTCACTTGTTAGCCAATCCTTGCCACTTAGTAAGCTTACCCTACATGAGTCGGAGAGCTCATTAGATCTGCTAGAGTGTCTTTCTAAAGAAAAGAAAAGTGGCCAGGGGGGTTTTAGTGATGAAGAGCTCAATGATACAACAAAGGAGAACGAGGCTGTTGGACTCGACGACTTTGAACTCTTGAAGCTTGTTGGCCAAGGGGCATTTGGCAAAGTCTACCAGGTGAGAAGGAAATGTACTTCAGAAATATATGCAATGAAAGTCATGAGGAAAGACAAGATTTTGGAGAAGAACCATGCTGAGTACATGAAAGCAGAGAGAGATATACTGACAAAAGTTGATCATCCTTTTGTGGTGCAGCTGAGGTACTCCTTTCAGGTAGGCTGTTACCATTTCTGTGCGGGCACTGTGTTTTCAAGCATGGAGATATTTTCTGTAGTGTTATGCATCTGCCAGTGCTAAAACCAAAACTTACTTGCAGACTAAGTACCGACTTTATCTGGTCTTGGACTTTGTAAATGGTGGCCATCTCTTCTTCCAGCTTTACCAACAAGGCTTGTTTAGGTAATTTAATTCTGCAAATCTTATCTTTGACACCTATCCCTATGTGACAACCTTTTTATTAAGCTTCTACTTATCTGGTAGGGAGGAGCTTGCGCGCATCTATACTGCTGAAATTGTATCTGCGGTAGCCCACCTTCATGCCAATGGGATTATGCATAGAGATCTGAAACCTGAGAACATCTTATTGGACGCTCGTGGCCATGTAAGGATCCTTTAATGTGTCTTCATATGTCACTTTCTGTCTTCGTGTTATGATTGCCAGAGGGGAAATTTCTTGACGCGTGTCTTCCATTTTAGGCCATGTTAACTGATTTTGGCCTGGCAAAGGAGTTTGATGAGAACACTAGATCAAATTCAATGTGCGGCACTGTGGAGTATATGGCCCCAGAAATTGTTCAGGGCAGAGGTCATGATAAGGCTGCAGACTGGTGGAGTGTGGGGATCCTTCTTTTTGAAATGCTTACGGGCAAGGTGAGTTGTTTGAGGGGAAATCTTCTGATTAGAAATATCTGCATTTCAGATGAATTACCTGCTTGATATATTTTTCTTTGGACACTCATTATTTTTCTATTTGTTGCAGCCCCCATTTTTTGGTGGAAACAGGGACAAGATTCAGCAGAAGATAGTGAAGGAGAAGATGAAGCTTCCGACATATTTGTCTAGCGAGGTTCACTCTTTGCTGAAAGGGGTAAGTTCGCTACGTTCATTTGACCTTGCACACACGTACATTGCGCAATCGACCCTTTGCTTGTTTTCAGTGTCAACCCAGATTGAGTTTGTGATCAAACTAAAAGTATGGTAAGATAAGTTGCCTCGGTCCTAGATAAATAAAATCAGACACCTTAATGCTTGTAGTGAAGCCTGATCCCTGGATGTCTCTTCACGGAGATATGACTGGCGCCTTGTTTGTTGGAAGTAAATCTGGATGCCTTGGTGCTAATTTGCCCTTACTATCTCAACACAGTTTTTCTTTCAGTTACTGCACAAAGAAGCTGGCAGGCGACTTGGAAGTGGACCGGGCGGCAGCGATGAAATAAAGAACCACAAGTGGTTCAAGGCAGTGAACTGGAAGAAACTAGAGGCTCGACAGATCCAGCCAAGCTTCTGCCCAAATGTTGCTGGGCAGACCTGCATTGCAAACTTTGACGAGTGCTGGACGAGTATGCCCGTGCTGGACTCTCCCGTTGCCAGCCCTGTCGCTGCAGATAGCAACTTCGTGGGGTTCAGTTACGTGCGTCCGGAGCCATTCCTTCAAAAACCGAGTCCTCTAGGCTGAAGACTACTTTATAGTTGTGGTATCTATGAAATCCAGTATCATTTCTTTGCTCAAGACAGTAAGATGAACCAGCTGTTGTGCTTGTTTTAGTCATTTGTCTTATCACCAGCTGTTGTGCTTGTTTTAGTCATTTGTCTTATCACCCAAGAGGAGGCAGATGGCTTGGGACTTGGCAGTGACATTGTGGCAATCCGTAGTCTTGTTTCTTGTTACTCTTTAGTTACATATTAATTACTTTCCATCAATCTCGCCGAGAGTGTGCGTGAACACTGTTTGTTGTTCAAGCTTTCTGTCTAGAAGTTCATGGAAGAAGGGACATGGCTGTTATGCAAGCATGGTGCGATGCTGAAGCCTTATGATGGGATGGCTAACCCGAGGCCTAAAATACGGGAAAAGCCTGAGACGAGCTAACCGACTAGTTCGAAATAAGGTGGTGGATACATATATATCCTTAATATAGTAAAACGATTGCCATTATATTTGTATCAAACCAAGAGCGAAATCTTCTAATCATATGTTGCTATTGTATTACAGTCTAATCCTCTAAACATTCAATTCCGACGATCTTTAGTAGAAGACATGGGTCGCATGGCTTCATCTGGTGTGAAGGTTGATGGACATTCACCTCTCTGATGAGCCAGATACTATTCCCTGGATAACTACGAACGGAATCTTCTCAGTGAAATCTATGTATGTAGACCTAATCGACTCTGGTCCGATTTTGAAATTGATACATATTTGAAAGATCAAAGTGTCGTTAAGAATCAAAGTCTTCATGTCATGAGTGCATGTACGGGAAGCACATGGTGGAGTGAAGGAGCCCCTGTCTTTGCTGACTGCATGGATCTAACAGCCTCAATTGGGAACGTCAATTTCATTCATTGCTTGTGAGAAGCGAATCAGTGCGCTCACGAAATAGCTAAGTATAGTTTTGAATAATTCATCTTGTACTTGGGTCGATGAGCACCCTGATTTTATTCTTGGCGCACTCGTGAACGATGTAAGCTTTTACTAATTTTCAATAAAGCGAGCCATGATGGCGTTTTCCTAAAAAAAAAAATCTTTATATGGTTTGTTCATAAAGAGATGATTCTGATTAAGGATAACTTGACAAAGCGTAGTTGGGAGGATAGTCAACGATGTTGTTTTTGTGATCAAGATGAAACTATTAAACGCCTCTTTCTCGATTTTATGGCGTTTAATTCATATAGCCTTTAATATCACCCCTTCAAATAGTATTCTCACATTATTTGAGACATGGCTAAATGGAGTAGAGCCAAATATTGTAAGAAATATTCAGATAGGAGTATGCACATTACTTTGGGCTATATGGAACTGCAGAAATGATATGGTTTTTAATATATAAACTCATACATTTTCTTGTAGGTTATTTACGGGGTCACTATTTGGATCTGTACGTGGTCGTTACTCACTTCCGCGAAAGTCAGGGAGCCTTTGGTTACTGGGTCTGCCCGATGGGAGATCGTAGTTCGGAATATCTACAACCGGTTTGGGTAACGGTCCGGTAATAGGTTAGGCGTTTAGTCATCTTGTCCTATTTTTACCGGTTGTGGCAACTTTTACCTTTTTTTATTACCCTTTTGTTAGATCAGAACGAGCTTGTACTAGACCGTGGACCTTTCGGTTACTTTGCTTAATAATGGGGTTGTATTCTGATGCAGAGACAGGTGGCAATCCTTCTTTTTTTTAAAAATGGCACTCCTACAACACAACCTTTATAATGCTCAAGGCGTCAGTAGCAATAGAAACTTTTAATTTGTTATGATCCCAAACGACTGGTTCACCTCCCATAACCCTAGTGCCTAGGGCAAACTCTCCTCTATGCATCCTGGTGTGTTTCTTCGGTCGGTAGTTTAGGTTAGGGTTTTTAGTCCTTGCAGGTGCGATGCTCAAACGGATGGTGGCGCTTTAGTCCTCGCAGTCGCAGGTGCGACGCTCAAACGGATGATGGCGCTTCTTCTTCGAGTTTGTGTCGGGCTTCGATCCTCCCAACTTCGTCCATCTATCGACAGAGCTCCGGTGTAGATTTCTATCGTTTCCTTGGTGCGGTGAGGTTTGGTACCATGTGCTTCAGATCTGTACAAAGGTACAATAACGACGACTGCGGCTCCAAGGCACTGTCCTTAGGGCACGTGCACGAAGACTTCCTGGCTGTCATCAACGAGGTCAAATCGGCTCTAGTAAGAGGGCGGTGGCAGCGGTTGCAGTGGTTGCTCGGTGGTTTCGGCATCTTGATGTAATTTTTATTATGTTTGAGATACTTTATACTTTATACTTTCGATGAACTTTTATAATAGAGCCGGCTCTTTTTAGGAAAAATGGTTCAATGTGTTTTTGCAAATAACCATAGCCACTGAGTAAACTAATTAAACCGAAGGCACAGACTAACTTCTACTATGGTCTACGTCACGTGAAAAGAAATGTGTATGAACCCTAACCTTCTAAGGCCTTCGAAAATTCTCAGATATCTGACAGTTTTAATCTTAATTGGACTCTTTCAAGGAGTGTTGGCTTTGGGGAAAAAATGTGTGGATTATATATTGAGTGGCTTGGATTTTTGGAGATGGGGATGATTGGATGTTGATCCAAAGAGTTGGAAATGTAACTGTGGTTTAAGAAAAGCCTAGCAACTTGCTAATAAGTTTTTTTTTTTTTTTTGGCTCGAACCGAAGTTATTCGGCCCTGTAAAAACACAGGGTAAAACAGTCAAACATTGACTAAACTCTCACTATAAGAGCTCCATTGAACTTTATTGCGTGTAGAAACTAGCAAGCAAAGCAAATACGAAGTCCTTTTTCTCACAAAAAATAAATACGAAGTCCTTTATGTTTTGTCATAGCATTGCTACTCGCAGCTAAAGATTGTTTGTTATTGTGAAGCCACTGGCACTACCTGGACTGCAACGCAAGGAGGAACATGGAAGACACTGATATACACAAAATCAAGGAAGGCCAACAGTATTCTCACCATGTCGATCATCAGCCGATTCATACAAGTCGCAGAAACAATTGATAAACTCGAGGCTCAAAATCCGAACCCACCTCACCCACGGGACAAGCAACGCGACGTACTCGTCCCATCCCATCCTCATCCTCATCCTCATCCTCGTCCTCGACGGACAGACACACGCGGACGCAAACATTAACTTCAGCGGCCGCGCTTGAGCGACTTCTCGACGGCGTCCATCTCCTCGAGGATGCGGATGCGGCGCTTGTTGGGGATGGGCGCGGTGGGGCCGAAGCTGATGTAATGGCCCGACACGGCGTTGAGCGCCGAGTACATGTCCCTGAACGACTGCCGCCCCAGCAGCGCCTTCTCGCGCCGGTACTTGGCCACCCACGAGTTGGACATCTCCCGGAGCTCCGTCACCGCGTCCGCCACCTTGGGGTCCGTCTTGTCCATGCTGATCGTCGACCGCACCTTCCCGATCACCTCCGTCGTCTCCGTCACGTACTCGTCGTCCGACGCCGCACGCGCGCGCTGCGGCGCCAGCGCCAGCAGCAGCGCGGCTCCGACGCCGGTGCCGGTGATCACGTCCCGCCTGCTGCTGGCGGTCGCGTGGAGTGCCGCCGTCGTGTTGGAGCGAGCCGCGGGGAGCGGCTTGGCGACGGCCGCGGCTGAAGGGGCGGTGAGCATGGCGGGGACGGGAGACCTCATCTCTTTCTGCTGAGTGCGCGGGGAGAGGAGGTTGTGGAAAGGGAGGCAGCGAGCTTCGCTCGAGTCGTTTGATAGCTTAGGGCAGGCAGAAAGGGAAGAGGCGACACGTCGGCTTATCCTCTTATCAGGACTTGTTTTCTTGTGAGGCTGTGTTTAGATTGCCAGGATTTTTCTTTCCTTGTCGACGGGGCCGCGTGGTTGGCACTCCAAACAACACGCTCTCGTCCATTCCAACGCCCGAAGGGCTACCGTACCATCTCCCTTCATACGATGTTTCTGGGGCGTTTGAGCGAAATAATATACGGAGCATAACAACTCATGCACATCACTAACACCAGTACAAAAGGCAAAGGAGCCTGCAATAGGCCGCAAACTTAGATCCTCTGAGATAAATAGAAACTCACAGCAGCCGCATTCATATTTCATAGTACAGGAAATAACAAAATCCACAAAGCGGTCTAGGCACAGTAAAAGCTGGACAATAAAGATTGTTGTAAATCGGCAAATTGTTGGATTACGTTGATAGAGCATCCGCAACGTAGCACTACCCAACTTAAGTTCCAGCCTTCCGACGCCCAACTTGCGCCACGAATCCAGCCTTGATAGGAGCAACTGACCTTGACGAACCACACTGATCAAAGTAAATAAATAAACTGTTAGCATGGTTAAAACATGTGTGCACATGAAAATCCTATATTGCACCAGATTCAAATTAAGGGCCATGTTTCATCCTCAGATGTTGCATTAGTTCTCACGAGGTTCATCAAACAATGTAGGCAATAAAGGTTAGCAACTCATCATTGGTAATCTGGCCACAAAAGCATATTAGTTTTTAGCTAGAGGCAGCAGGTGAAAAACAGAAGAGCCAAAAGAGCCATGATAATATAATAACGCACAAGCCTCAGTTGCTGCAATTATTATCACATATTTGTCAAACAATGTAGGCAATAACTTGACTCATCATCAACACTGCCCAGAAATGCAAACTAACATCTGAACTCTAGGGCAAACAAAATACTCCAAGATTGGTCAAACGGTTAGGGTAGCCCTTTGGGCATTGGAATGGACGAGAACGTGTTGTTCCATCCTCATACGCCGAAGGGTTAGTTCCATCCTCAGACGTTGCATAAATTTCTCACAAGATTGGTCAAACAATGTAGGCAATAAGGTTTGCAACTCATCATAGGTAGAAAGCCCACAAGCCACAAGTAACGGAATGTAAACATAAATATCAAAAATATATAGAATTTTTTTAACCGATTTAGAGCATTTTTTTTCCATCCTCAGACGTTGCAGAAGCTTCTCATAAGATTGATCAAACAATGTAGGCAATAAAGTTCGCAACTCATCATAGGTAGGCAGCCAAGGAACGACTACTAAGCAATAAAAAACGCAAATAACACCATGTTTAGCTAAAAGAATAAACACAAACGGAAGAACCATAGTACTGAAAAACCTCAGACGTTGAAATCATTATCACAAAATAATTTTCAAACAATGTAGGCAAAATGATTCTGCAACTAATCATCAGCACAAATCAAGAGGTCCAAAAACTGTATACAGGTTTTCGATTATATACAGCATAAAAGAAAAGATTGAAGCTGGATCAAATAAAAGGCATCGTTCCATCCTCAGAGGTTGCAGAAGTTCTCACAAGATTGATCAAACAATGTAGGCAATACTGTTTGCAACTCATCATAGGTAGAAACAAGAAATCCTACTAACACAGGAGCCACTAGTAACTAATGTAAACACAAATAAAATCATACTAGTTCAAAACAATACACAGGAACACGAAGGACCCACGATACATCTTTTAAGCCTCAGATGCTTGTAAAATTATCAGAACCTATTGTCAAACGTATGAAATTAACTCAGCAGCATATCATGGAAAGACCTCCATATGTGGCAAACAAACATAGTAACACAGACTCTTCAGGAAAAAGTATGACGCATTTATCACACAAATGCTTGTCATATAATGCAATCTGGCAACTCACAAGGCAAAGTTGATAAAAAGTACAACATGACAACAGAAACAAATACTATATTGCTACTCTCATGATGAGATTCATCCATAGATAGGAAGCTGAACTATGACAATGTGAAGGCATGTCGGGCAATGTACGCAATATTCTCACAAGTCATCCTAGACCATGGTCACAACAAGTAACATGCAATAAACCAATATGATGTTCTCATGGTTAACTGCCACTAGTTTGCAGTGGGTACGACCCGTCAAAACAGTTGTACCGATAGCGCCAGAAGTCAGAATAATTGTAGAAAAAATGAATGGTCTAGATCTAGCACAAAAGATGAATGGTCTATATTTCCCAAGATAATTGGGTGTAACAGTCTTACTTGTTCACAACGAAGGAAGAACAACCGATTCTCCTTGGAAAGGATGGTATCTGGGCTCTTGCATCCATTACATATGACATATTCATCTGAAACAAGTGAACGAGGGACAGCAAAACTTAGTCCATTGAGCTTAGGAAATCAAAAGCAGCTGAGAGATTAGAATATAGAAAATTAGTGTCGGTTCTCTCCATCACCTCACGGGAAAATAAGGACGTCCAGAAGCTCAGTTTATGATTGGACGATCATGCCACAAGAAAAATATAAAGCTCATGCACAGCAGGTGACCATCAATACTTCATATGCCATAGTTACATCTTTCTTACTAGGGCATGAGAGATTGGAAATTAACTTGTAAGGATTATTTGGCATCATGATGCCTTTTAATTTCAGATAAAACTAACTGCCAACCTATAGATTCAAAGCACAACATTGAAGTTCACTACAGTTGGTATGATTTTCCCTTGATTCCAGTGTAAAATGACCACGCACAACAATAACTAAACCTTAAAAATCAAGAACAAAAACAACTTAATGATTTTTTTAGCAACACAGCTGCAGGCTGAAATATTTAGTTTGATATTATAATTACACGTAAAAAGCCAGGACTCGTAATCTTAAGCAAAAAGGAGCAGAAACAAGGTGATGGAATAATAAGGAAACTTACTGATATATCTCCTGAGTATAGCTTCAAAGTTCTTCGGGGCAAATCTTCCTTTGATAACCAGCCTTTGTTGCCCATCAAGGGATCCACTTGTTCCCATCTCAGCAAGTAGAAACATCATCACATGTTCAGGTTGCCTATGCATTCTGGAAAGTAGAAATATCACTTTAAGTTAGCTCACTTCAAATAAAATTTAGAAATATTCAAATAAAACAATGTAACAGAAAACAAGATCAAATGGAGTGAAAACAAAGAAGAATTACGTTTTGCACAAGTCCATGAAGTTCACAAAAACTGTCTTCTTTGTGCCTTCCCTAAGAACTTGAGGAGGCCGCATAACTGTTCTTCGTCTATCACCAGCAAGATCTGGATTATTCTCACGCAGGATATTGAAGACCCTGCCAAGCAGCTGTAACCAAACAGCTTGATGATTAGGTTTCACCAAAAATAATGCAATCAAAATAGAAGGAACAACTGAGCACTATCCAAAATAAACAACAAAGAACTAAATCAAGAAGCACACAGAAAAAACTTAAGAACGCTTCTCAATATGCACTGTAAAGCAACTGAAATGAAATGATCAAATGAGTGATCTTTAATATTAGTTTGTTCACAGAACTCATGGTGTCATTTTTAAACATTCATAACAGGATAGTGAAATGTTAATTAAACAGACATGGAAGTACAATTACCTCATCATATTTGTAATCTCTATCAGTTCCTTCCCATGGGTATTGGGTTGCTCCACCCAGCACAATCCCTTCTCCTTGTTCATCCTCTCCAACTTGATCATCTGGAGATTACATACATGCTCAGATACAGCAGAAAATGTAATGAAGATAAATAAAATACTGACAATCAATATATTTACCAAGAGTGTCTTCACCATCTCCAGCCTCAACAAGCGATGGGTCAAGTTCCACCTGAAATTTGAACATTGGTGAGTTTGAGCAAATAGCAAGACGGAACTGATAGTCTAAACAGTACTTTCAACCGAGGCTTGGGCATTGCAGTGGTTTATTGCATTGGCATCTCATTAGGTTTGGCATGCGAGAGGAGAACATGACAACATAATTTAATGTCACACAAAATAGAATGATAGATATCCCACAACTTTTTCAAACAGCATTAAAAATAAGCAAAACACAGCACGGAGCCACAAACTCAGCCTAATGAACTCACAACTTTCTTCTTTTTCTTTTTCAATCCCGCGAAGCTTGGCTCGCCAGACTCGGTAACTGAAAACAATGCAGAAACGTTCAGCAAAAACGGGCAGCAGATAATGAAATCTCTTTTTTTTTGCATGAATACACGGACCTGACAAGCCCTCCGTCTTCTCTGCCAGCTTATCAGCCTCATCAGCTGGATCTTGGATGACGACCTTCTTCTTCTTCTTCTTCTTGGTCGGATCAAAAGGTGCAATCTGCAAAACATCATAAACGTTATCAAAAAGTGTGCACAAGAAAAGGGAAATATAAGCATGGCACGACAAATATATAAAACATTAACGAGGGAATACAACTATTTGGAACCAAACTAAACATAATACTAATACTAATAAACAGTAAAGTACACCGTCTTCTTCGCGCCTCTTCATTCAATGAAGGGGATTCCACTACTGTTTGCCCGTCAAAAAAGAAAAACAGTAAGTAGTCCAGTAATTTAGTACAAGGCAACATTATGGTGATATATAATTTCAAATATTAGCATTACACTTTTGTTGCCATGATAATCGTTGGCAGGGATGCATAACAACACCACTATCTCCAACATGAATTGTTTAGCTGGTCTGATACAAGAATCTAGCTCATCTGACAGAAAAATCTACTTACAGGCATACGCAGACATTAAGAGTTCAAATGTCCTAAAAAATCACGTATTGCCTTCAAATCCTATGCTTAATTGTTAAGTCTCGTACGTTAAGCAAATCAGAATACACGGGAGTCAAATAATTTGGTTTTGAATTACGGCCCGTAGAGCGAACCATGGCAGTCCCGCATCTGACTGCACGTCACACAACAACCATTGGCTTAGCAGCTTAAATCGCTCTTGCAGATTAGACATCTTCAACCAAAGCATACTAATCGACAGATCGCCCCCATCGTCTCGGATTCACAAACCAGAAAAACAGCAAGCACGAAATTATATCCGTCCCCCTTGCTTTGGCAGCCTAGTCGCCGTCCAAACCAAAGACGAATCCGCCGAAACAGACGTGCAGAGCGAAATCGAGAAGAGAGCGTTTCACCTCGGTGGCCTCCTCCTTTCGCTCCATCTGCTCCTCGTCCGCCATGGTGACGGTGGCCTTCTTCACCCCCTATTCTGCTGGCGGCGCGACGGCTCTAAACCTAGAAAGGAGAAGGCAGGAGCCGGATCAGATCGGGTTGAGTGGGGGAGAGACGGATTTTCGGGTGAGAGGGTTTCCAACTCTTACAGCGAGAGTGGGAGGCGACGGCGGCGGGGCTCCGGGTAGGGTTTCAGTCGTCGAGAGCTCTCAACTTTCTTTCTCTCTCCCACTTCTTTTGTCAGGCGTTTATCTCAGCCGAGAGACGATGGGCCGTATTTGTAGACCCTGGCCTGGTGACTTGGGGGCAACGGAAAAACTAGATGCGGCCTTGGCCTTCTTTACAGACCTTTTCTTTTTCATCGAGACATTATGCTTCAAATCCTATATCCTAAGATTCATCACCACCAACCTATTTATCTAAACATGCAAGCTGTCCACATCATCAGTCAAGCCACATCAGCAATTGCTGCAGACTTACAGAAGGAACCCACAACTGCCACATTAGCGTTCAGTTACCGGTAGGAGGTCCCACCACAGGCTGACCACACACGTAATTCTCCCTCACAGGTCGACCACGGCTTTTGTCCATGTGCCTGCACGTAATTCAGCAGTTCGTGCAACTCCCCCATCCAGCCCACACTTTGCCCATTTGCCTGCCTGTTTACCTTTTCATGTGGCCCATGTGCAGTAGAAACGGAAGGCATAGAACTCATTTGTTTGCACCGGTGATTCTGTTGGTCTCCTCATGTGTCCAGTTCACATCCACTCCCAAACCTTTGGGATTCTTGCGTTTCCTTTCTCCGCTAGCTAGCGCCGCTTCATATTATGTCGTCTGTCGTAACTGACGAGTCCACCTAGCGATTTCCTCTTCGGTAAATTATTACTCCCTGTCGTGGATTTGTCACGGCAAGATGTCCTCGTG
>CBMN010752194.1:0-10671 GCA_000582825.1 Hordeum pubiflorum
GCGGCGCTGGGCGCGGCGGACCTCGTCAGGGTGTCCGCCGCGATCCCGCGCGCCGCGCCGCGGACCTTCGCGCTGCTCACGGCCTGCCTCGTCTTCCCGCTCTCCTTCGCCGTGCTGGCGCACTCCCTCTTCACCCACCCCATCCTCCGCCGCATCCGGACCTCCGACTACACCGCCACCTCCGCCCAGTGGGTCGCCCTCTTCGCCTACCAGTTCCTCTACCTCATCTTCCTCTTCACCTTCTCGCTCCTCTCCACCGCCGCCGCCGTCTTCACCGTCGCCTCCCTCTACGCCGCCAAGCCGGCCTCCATCGCCTCCTCCCTCTCAGCGCTGCCGCCCATCCTGCCCCGCCTCCTCCGCACCTTCCTCTGGGTCTCTCTCCTCATGCTCGCCTACCACGTCGGCTTCGTCCTCACCGTCGTCCTCCTCATCTTCCTCTTCGACCCGCCCATGACCGCCTCCACCCCGCCCCCGCTCTCCTTCCTCCTCGCCCTCCTCGCCGTCGCCTTCCTCTTCCTCGCCATCCACGTCTACATCTCCGCGCTCTGGCACCTCGCCAGCGTCATCTCCGTGCTCGAGCCCGTCTGCGGCCTCGCCGCCATGTCCAAGAGCAGGCAGCTCCTTCAGGGCCGCACTCGCACGGCCGCCGTCCTCGTTTTCTCCTACTTCGCCGTCTGCGGCCTTATCACGGCGCTCTTCCGTTCGGCTGTCGTCAAGGGGCGGGGCGAGGAGGGGAGCCTCGACATGAGCTTGGCCGGGAGAATACTTATCGGCGCTCTGCTGGTCTCTGTTCTCGTCTGCGTCAATCTGCTGGGGCTGCTCGTGCAGAGCGTCTTCTACTACGCCTGCAAGGCCTACCACAACCAGCAGATCGACAGGACCGCGCTGTATGAGCACCTCGGCGGGTACCTTGGCGAGTACTTGCCGCTCAAGAGCAATATCCAGATGGAGAACCTGTGAGATTCGTAAGCTGCTCACTTGCCTGCTCCTTGGTACTAGCTGTGCTGTTGGATCGTGCTCTAAAGAAGAGCATGGCGTTGCTAGGATTTGTTTAGTTTTCTTGTTTCTAGTTTATTATTGTGCTTGTCTGTTGTAATCTGTGATTAATAATGCGCAGTATGGACTGATCTGTGGTATGAAACAGAGATGCATAAAGAAAGTTCTCATTCTGCTGCACAAACATGTTCTTCTTTACTGTGTTTGTTACTACTTATTATTCTTGGCTCATGGTTAGTGATTTAGCGCTAAGAGTGGCGGTTAGCATTGCAAGATCGATTTATTGTTCTCTTTACCATTTCGAGGAGTTCATGATTGTTGATGCTCTTATTCTTTCCCTGTCGTGACACTTACAAAAGCAATGGTGTAGAATTGATGATGACTGTTGCGTGAGCTTGTTCTTCAAAATACGATGCACCGTTGCCGATTTTTGAGCAATGCAGATGCAATTTTGATTTCTTAAAGCATAGTTGGAGTGGATAGGACTAGTTTTTTGGGGGAGTTTGGGAGATAAACTGCATTATTATTTTCATGTTACAGGACTGGTCCTGTTAGACACTTCTATAATTTAGGCAGAGAAGTATCTAATAAATGCACACAATTAGCTTTCTTGTTAGAGAAAAAGAGATGGGTAAAATTTGAGGAAGAGTGCACAGTAAACCGGTACTGATGTATTCCTTTCAGCTTCTATACTGTGTTGCAATATGTTTCTGAAGTAGTTGCGAAAATCAGTATGTTCCTATTTTGTCAGAACTTTGTGCGGTTTATCTTGTTCTATATCAGTGATCCTGCTGTTTTTAGTCCGGTATACTTCTAGCCAGTTGCAACCATGAAGAGTCGTCCTTGTTATGTTTTTTTATCACCATGCTAAGAAGCAAAGCATGTTGAAATGAGCGCAAAATATGCCATGTTGCCAGTTTGTTGCTTACTTGATTGAATTGAATCAATTTTAAGGTTAGATATATGGTATTTCAAGGATTGCTTTGATCTGTTGAAACTTTTGAAGAAATCTCAGTTTGATGCCTTACCTTAGGATGCATGGTATTCAAAATTCTATAATTTTGCAAGATTTGTATGTGTCATTTTCATTACACCAAGTCTGAATGGGATGGCAGTGGGACAAATCATAGGGCAAAGAAAATAAAAAACAGCTATGTAGGGATGAGTGAAGATGGTTTTATGCAACAGGGCACCAGGAAGTTGTAACTACATTTTCGCTACGCTTAATTGGGAACTGGGCTTTTCATGAAACCAACAATAACGGCTTATTTACGTTCCCTCATTCCTCATGTTTGATTCATTTTGTTAAGATAACTGAATCTACTGACTATGTGAACTTCAAAAAACTGACTATGTGAACTTCAAAAATCCTATCCGTAAAAGTTATGTAGATTGGAGAGTGGCTTGTAAGATTAATTCTCCATCATGATGGCGGTAGGAGTATCGTGCATGACCATTGTGCTACCTTTTGTTTCTTCTATCTATCTATGATGGATCAGCACAAGATAGCGAGGCACATATCAGTGGTGAATTTTTCTCCAAATAGAAAGGAAGAAAACATGGCTGTGGAGTATGGAACTGGATTGTTGATGCCCAGTCAGAATGCACTTCGACATGCGAGTGACGACCTGTAATCTCTTTGGTCGTTGAGAGGTGAAAAGAGGATGCGTTTCCTCCATGTCACGCAACTTCTCCATTTGAATAAAACAGAAGCGGTTATCTGCTTGATTATGGCTGGTGATGCTCGATCATCTCTTCCTTTTATACTCGGATCTTCCGTTTATACCCGGTCAGTCATCTGCTTCCTGCGTGCCATTGTATTTCGGTCTTTATTGGTCAATATTTTGGTTTGTGTGATTGCATCATAGGAACTCAAAGGTCTTTTTTTTTCAAGAGGATTGAACTTGAGTTTATGCTAATTTTCCTTCCGATTATATATAGTACAAATAAATCCTCCACAAATTTTAACTCAATGCTACAAATTATAAATCAAACAATTGACATACGAGAAGTTCCTAGGGATTCTAATCCTCTAAAAATTATACTATTAAAGTCTTTTGAGGGACCCTAATATCTCCCAACAACCGAATGCACCCTGTGCTTTGGGCTGATGGATGGAACAAGATTAAAGGCCCCACTTTGATTTGTAGGATTCCAAAAAGTAGGGATAGAGAAAAATACAGGAACACAATAGGATTTGTATGTGCAGAACTTAATAGGATTGCACGCGCAAAACACGAGGATGTGGAAGCATAGGGATTTTGTAGAATTGGGTGTTCGATTCATATGAAATGGTAAACATGGGATTTTTATATAACATAGTCAAGTCGAGGTTAAAACACACTTAAAGCTAAGACTACAACTTCACCATGGGAATTGAGCATGAGTGTGAGATAGCTCTCGCGAATGGCTGGTGACGCCCACCGCTTCCGCGCCGGCCGCTGCGGCCAGGCTTTTCCCCCACCTCCTTGTGCGAGGCAGCTTGTCGCGGACGTCGTCCCGAAAGGCCCATCCCAGGCCTAAAATCTCCTACTTCCTCCGTTCCTATTTTAAAGATTCTACTATGGATTACATACGGATGTATATAAACATATTTTATAGTATAGATTTACTCATTTTGCTTCGTATTTAGTCCATAGTGGAATTTCTAAAAATACCTACATTTAGGAACGGAGGGAGTAGATGTGATATGTTCTGCAACTTTTTCGGATGCGATGCCACATGACACCGTAGCTTGCCACTCCCTGTGTTTATTCTCTCTGGCGCCGCTTATGCAGTCGAAAGATTACATCAATCAATGTTCTGGAAACTCACTCCTATTTGTACCTTTTATTTTCTTGAACCGTGCTATAAAGGAGCAATTTGAAAAGACCATGTAGCTCCAGCTCAGGACCTAATCAAGCCCTTAGGAAATTGACAAGACAAATTACTCTTTGATCTGAATAAGAAAGCCGCGAGGCCTTGTTAACGCGGCCTGAAGTCGTGTGTGCCAATTTAAATATGGGGCGGCACTGAAATTGGACAAGCAATAGCCATAGCCATGTGTCAATTTAATTGAAATTGGAAAAACAATAGCCATAGCCATGTATGAATTCAAATGAGATCACTGGATCTTTAGTTCTGGACAGTAGCGTATGTAAACATAAACATGACAAATTGTGCATAGCATTGGAGTGACCCCTCTGAACCTGCATTTGTAAAATCTTTGTCCCCTGCACCAAAATGCAGATTTATTTTTTCTTATTAGAATTCTCTTTGCCCCATATATCTATACCATACTTAACAAGATATTTGTAGTATCCGTATTTTCTAAAATATATTAGGTGTTTTCCTCCAATATAGGCGGGTGCGGCTTCACGTGCCTATATGGTGCAGTAGGAACTATATTGCCAGGCAGTACTATAGATTATATGCAGGCAAAAACCATTAATTTAGTGGAGTGGAGAGGTACCCAATACTCGAAATCGTGTGGCTTGCCCCCTTCTCTACTTGGTCGTTCCTGTTAGGAGTACTAGAGTGGTTTGCCGAGTATCCATCTGCTGAACATGGCGAAGCACCTCTCGGGCTCGTACTCCGGCGCGGTGTGTCCGCCACCCTGCAGCAACAAAATGGAACTTGATCAGAACCATCTCGTGCATCGAGCACGTACACGCGTAGGGAAATTAAGAATGCAAGTGTTACCTTGATGGTTGCGAATGTCATGTTGTTGGAGTAAGTTAAGGTGAACCTGCAAGAAATGCATGCATCAACAAGAACATAGAGTAAGCATGAAGCATGAAGTAGTAGTAGCAAGCAACGATGGTGTGGTACCCGGCAGACTGGCCATGGAGATGCCACGCTCTCCATTGGTGGGCGACCGGGAAGCCAAGTGACCTGATCCACGCCTGTGTCCCCAGGTGCGGCACCAAAGCGTCATGGTCGCCACTGTATACAAGCGCACGGTAGCCACCATTGGCCGTGACGTTCCGGTGGTACTCGATGCTACTCCTGAGGTCGATTGTGTAGGGTAGATCGCCGTTGTGGCACCTCACCCACTCCTCCACGCTCCCCTCCTTGATCCCAAGAGCATTTCGGGTCACCTCCGCGTTTGCCCAGAAATACGATAGGTAATACCCATAAGTCTGCCAAAATATTGGTATACATAGCACTAACAAGTTACTTTTATTCTCGGTTAAGTACTTATAAGTTGTTAAAAGTGATGGAAAAACATGATGGGGAGTACCCATAAGTCTGCCGCAATATTGGTTAGTTGGCCCTACATATAGTACTCCCTCGAATGCTTTTTACTCTGCATATAAGATTTGTCTGAAGTCAAACTTCATAAAGTTTGACCAACTTTATAGAGAAAAATATCAACATCTACAATACTAGTTTGACTTCAGAAAAATCTTATATGCAGAGCAAAAAAGACCGGTAGGAGTACTAATAAGTTGCTTTTTTTTCTCGGCTAAGTACTAATAAATTGTTAAAAGCGATGGAAACTATCTAACTCGCATTGTACCACACGAAGAATGGAGACATTTTACTACTTACAACACATCCAAATGGAGGTCGAGGTGGCGGATTTCCAACTAGGATCCTCCTACCAGCACCACCCGAGTACTCAGTCCCACTATCAGCTGCTGGTCGGGCTGGAGCGGACGCAAAAACGCAGGTGTCCAACAAAATTTGGGCCTGCTGAACTTCGGACAGAAGCTGAAAAAATTGCATGGCGAATGGTCAAATCAATTCTAGCATAAGATGTTTCTTTCTTCTTCGTCTTACATGATTGAAATCATCCAGAGCTTGGGCGCACAAATCATTTGTCGGAAACATGTAGTCCTGTCCTTGGCAATGCCCCAATATGGTCTAGATATATTATCAGCAAAGAACATATTAATAGCCACTTTGATTGCGATAAAATGGACTATATACATGGTTGCGAGGAGGCTCGAGTCTGGTTACCTCATACAATTGATCTGATATTATACCAACTCCGTGAGCGTATGGCACTTTAGAGCTTACATCGATGCTTTCACCAGTCGACGGGTTACCCACTAGATATCCCTGAAATCAACAAACATACATATACAATAACGATTTTTGATACTTACTGTTATTGCTAAAACAACTAGCAATGATTATGTCTTTATGGTACCTTAAGATTAATGTGGGGACTATTTCCGGCTTCAATACCTGAAGAGGGAAGCTAGTGAGCATGAATTCATACACAGTTCAAATAGAGCTTATACTGTGTCGAAACAATTGGTTATACTACTAGTTTGCACACAGATTGACACAGATGGAGTTGCCAAACAGGGCGCACAGGGGTATATATATATATATATATGTACCTTGTGAAATGATGTGAGCAATATATGGCACAAGTTTTCCGGCGTAGGAATCTCCACCGAGATAGAAAGGATTTTTCAGGTATTCGGGGTGGTCGCTGAACCACTTGATGAGGAAGACATGGAGCTGCAATGAGGAGGACACATCCCCGACCTCGTACCCTTCGGGTTGCTTGGAAAATGAAAATCCAGCACCCACCGGTGAATCCACAAACAGGATGTGTGCCACCTGCGCCGGTGGACATTCCCTTAGTACCATTAACGAGCACAAGTAGCATGTTACAGGCAGCGAGCTGCTTCAGATGGAACAATAAGCTAGCTAGGAAGAGGACCTTTGTCCATGAGTTTGGGTTGATGTGCAGGCGTGGCAAGCTGCCATTGTAGGGCTCCAGGACGAATCTGATGGGACCTGCACTATACATGAATGGTATGATCACGCTGGAGATGGAGAGACGATCGATCCCTCAATCAGTAATAGTTTGACTGAATGAAAAGAGAGACCGATCTCGTAGGCGAGTCCGCTGAGGGCGGAGCAGCGGTCGCCGCCGGTGAGCCAGAGGAGGAAAGGGACCCCCTCGCCGCGGGCCTCCGACTCGACGAAGTAGTAGAAGAGCTCCGTGCCCTGGTCCACCTCCACGTACCTTACAATTCAATTCATTCATGGGCATGTCGATTTAATTAAGAATCCAACGGAAGAAGCAGACTTATGAGCTCGTGGAGATTGAGACGGAGACGAGGGCACCCACCCGGTGTGGAGGCGGAAGGGGAGGCGGCCGGGGAAGCCGGGGAGGCTGGTCACCAGCTTGGAATCGATCGTGCGCAGGGCGACGGCGATGAAGAGCGACAGCAAGTAGCAGCAGCAGAGCATCCGCGTCGGGATCATCTCCGTACTCGTCCTCGGACCGGAGAGCGGCAGGAGAGCAGAGCAGAGCAGAGCACGGGCACCGGATCAGCTGCTGGCTTAATTTTGGCCGGAGCTGTCTGGTGTCGAGAGGTGGAGTTTTTCTGCCGGTCTCAACTGCTCCGCCACACGTGTCAAGACTCGTATCCAGACGTGTCACGGCAGGACGACTGGCAACAGCCGCCGCTTGGAAACGAATCTAATCACCGGAATTCAGCACGTCAGCTCGGTGAATCCTAATCCGCCGGTGTCACGCCTCCCTCAGGTTGAGAAATCCGGCATCTTTTTTCAATCCTTTTCAGTCCAAGTACGCCTGTTTGCTCAACTCTTGATATTAGGACAGTGATAGGCGCCGGCTGAAATTTCAGCCGGTCGTACCGCGCTCGTACGATTTGTGCAACCACAACCGCACGATAGCTTTCTCCTTTCCCAACTGCTTCGTTAATTAAAAAAGAAAAGAAAATAGCCATGGCGCATGTCATATAGACAGACTGTGATCTTCCCAGAACCCAGCCAGCTCGCCGGCCGTCCTGGCCCGCTTGCCTAGCCCGCCGGTTGCCATTGCCGTCGCCGGTGGTCTGCTGGTCGCCCTCCTCTAGTCAAAAAAATACATGGCTCCAACAAACAAAAAGCATGTTTCCAGCAAAAACAATGTAAGGTTCCAGCAAAAACAAATGGATCCCGTCGCCGGTGGTCGCCCTCCTTGGATCTTGCAGCATCCGTCCTCTGGCATGGCGCCTCCGTCGTAGCACCTGCAGCTCGAACACATGCGAGTTCCAGCATACGGTCACCATGGTTGCAGTATCCCGGCATCCTTGTCTCCGGCTCATCATCGTTGTCTTGTACCGCCATGTTCAGCAACAAAAAACTTCAGAAATTGGTTGAAGCAAAAAGATTTGCTAGTTCCAGCAAAACTTAACGGTGGTCCTAGAAAAATCTCAGCGGCAAAAAACTCCGATAATCGATACTAGCAAACAAATTAGCCAGTTCCAACAAAAGTAAAGGCTGGTTCCAGCAAAATAAAATCAACAACAAAAAACAGCACTGCCGATTGCAGCAATAAAAAGAGTCAATTCCAGCAAAAACAAACGCTGGTTCCAGCAAAAAAAAGCTTCGCGTGGTGACGTGCATCCGGTTCCAGCATAATCGCTTGCCGGTTGCAGCTTCCCTACCGGTCGGTTGCAGCATCGCCGGCGGAGGTCTCCACGCACAGTAACACCTCCATCTTGCCACGTCGTGTGTCTCCACGCGTAGCCGGCCGCCCCACATCGGAGCGCGTCACCTATGTCGCCGCCTCACAGCCCAAAGACATGGGTAGATGTGGGGAAGGGAGAGGGAGGAGATAGGTGGTTGGGGAGGGGGTGTCTCACGGGAGATGGGAGAAGAGAAGTTTCTCCATGGCGGCGGATGCAGGAGAAGGTAGCGGCCACGGGATGGGCTGAGAGAAGAGAGATAGAGAGATACAGTAGAAGGAGGAGCCTCCACGCGTCGAAGAAAGAAGAAGGGGAACGAGTGTCTAGCGATCGCGGTGCGAAAGGATAAGGCCGTCTGCGTCCCGCCTAGATGCGTATGGAGATTGCGTGAAGCGAGGGAGCTGTGCAACCGGCCTAGCGTTGGGCCTGTGCGCCGGTGTAAAACGTTTCCCTTGATATTATGACAGAATCCTTGAGTGATAAATACTTGGGGCTGCCGGTCACGGTTGGACTTGATAAGAGTGATAGTTTTCAATACATGATAGATAGAATTATTTAGAAAATAACTGGGCGAAAGGAAAACATTCTTTCATCACGAGGGAAGTAAATACTTCTCAAGTCGGTAGCTCAAGCAATACCATCATATGCTCTGTCGGTTTCCAAAATCCCTAAAAAAATGAAAGGGAATTACATATGTGATGGCTTAGTATTGGTGGGGTGATGATGCTACCCGTAAGAGAATGCACTGGTTTGCCTGGTGATAAATGTGTCTTCCCAAGGAAGAAGGTGGTATGCGGTTTAGGGATATACATTGCTCGAGTCTTGTTCTGTTGGCTAAATAGGTGTGTCGCTTGATTGAGATAATCCAGATTTTCTATGTGCCACCATCCTACGAGCTAAGTACTACCTGACGGTGATTTGCTCAATGCTTCTCTGAAGAAGAAATCATCTTATACATGGCAAATCATTATGGAAGGTGTGAAAACTCTCAAGATTGGACATATTTTGACGAGGGGGAGATGGACAGAAAATAAATATATGGTCAGATGCTTGGATCCCACAGTCCTCATCTAGATTGACTGTTCGCGACAATCAATTGCTTTCAAAAGTATCTGACTTAATTAATCCAAGCCCGGGTCGATGGGATACACAACTAGTTGAACAAACCTTTTGGCCTCTGGATGTTAATCTAATTCTCAATATCCCGTTGTCGTCCTATGAGATGCCAGATTTGTTGTGTGAAATTTGTCAAAGAATGGGCTTTTCTCGGTTAAATCTGCATATTTCGCAGTGTGGAAGGAACATAACGAATAGAAGATACCGAGAGGTAATATCCCTAGTGTAGCAGCCTCTAATCCGATCTGGGAGTTGATTTGAAAACTGAGTGAAATGTGTCATTAGTCCATTAACTCAAATTGAATGCATGCTTTAGGCCAACAACTCGGAAAGTGTTCAGATTTAGTCCATAAGGCCAAAACCGATTCGGGAGAGGAAAACCTGCCACATGGCTGCCATGTTAGCCTATCTTTGTCCGCTTGTAAACTTAATAAGTTTTACATGATCTCTTTGCAACAACTCCGATAATCCGATCTAGGGGGAAAAAGGCCTCACTTTCAGTGGGACTTGAACCCACGACCTAAGGGCAAAACCAACAATCAATAGCCACTAAGCAACTAACTGATTTGTGTATTGGCTATGATACGTGATACACAGTATATATCTTTATGTGGCACGCCAACCTGGTCCGATCTAAAAAAGCATTGTATTGTGTGGGACTTGATCCCGCGACCTCATCAAGGGAAAACCAACAATAAATAATCACTAAGCTACTAAGTAATTGTTCTTTTGATTAGGTTACACTAGCAAACATGCCCGTGCGTTGCAACGGGAGAAAAAACTCACTCCCTTATACACACTACACGATATCAACAAATTCCAGAAATCTTCACACAACAATCAATATGATAAGTGGTGTTGCGTAAAAACACGTAATGATTGAATGGTTTTTGAAAGTGTATTCAAGGTGTTTTTAAAAATCTTTATGGGCACAATTTTAAAAATTATGGAGATCAATATTAAGCCACTTGTTTGCATAAAGCTCGTATCAACATTTTACTGTACATCATTGTATATTAGTTGGTTATTATACATGGTGAAAAATAGGATGATTATGCACCTATCGTAACCTTTAACATAGGGTAGCTAGTAGGAATCGACATCCTCATCCTCTATAGTGTAAATA
The DNA here is from genome assembly GCA_000582825.1 of Hordeum pubiflorum. Taxonomy (NCBI): domain Eukaryota; kingdom Viridiplantae; phylum Streptophyta; class Magnoliopsida; order Poales; family Poaceae; genus Hordeum; species Hordeum pubiflorum. The sequence goes on from CBMN010752194.1 coordinate 10,663, forward strand.
CTATCTTTT
>CBMN010752198.1:0-10903 GCA_000582825.1 Hordeum pubiflorum
AACCAACGCAAGCTCAAGAAGTAGCAGTGTATATAGTTAAGAAGTAGAGGATAGAAAGATCAAGCCGAGCCTAGAAGTTATTCATGTTGCCTTCCAGCCAATCAAGGAAGGGACGAAACACATTTGCCCAAGATGTACACGATGCTTTGGTGTTTGTTGTGGCTACCCGGCGGAGTAATGAGTGGACTCTAGCTACACTCATTTTTACTTGAGTTGAAACCTGATATTCTCACACATAATTATCACTTCAGACTGCCCAATGATTGCTACAAATTGGAAAGGGATATACTTGTTGCGAATATGAACGCAATATGTAGGAAATGAAGACATAATTAGAAAATACTTAAAGATAGGATCATTTTCATATAAGGAAGGTCACTTATGACCCACAAGTATAGGGAATCACAACAGTCTTCGTGGGAAGTATTTTACCCAAATTTATTGATTCGGCACTAGGGAGCCAAAAAAACATTTGCTACATTGCGGTTTAGGGTGGTAAATGAAATGTGCCAAGTGTCCGGAGCCCGGGCTTTCTTCAGTAGGCTTGGTCTGCATGTGAAGATGAGCATGGGAGGAAACAACTTGCACCAAGCTCTTCGATTCGTCACCTGTAACACCATAGGCATCATTAAAAAATCTCTTTTCCTCCTCAGTAATATTTCCAAGCCACCATCCCAACCTAGTTTCATTTATACTATGAATACCATAAAATATGTCTATACTTTGATAAAATTGAACTTAAGCATCGTAAGTTAAATTAACCCAAATACTCCAGGTCAAAGCACACTTTTAGATAGAACTTCAGGTCAAAGCACACTTTTAGGTAGAACTGCAACTCAAAAGCACACTCTTAATGTTATCTTCACATAACGACATGTTTCTTGCTTTTGCCCACTCATGCAAATCCTAGTATCTAATCCATATATAACTAATTTTTATGCTAGTACTCCACGATCTCCGATTGCAACCGTCAAAGACTCTTTAACATGCAATGGTGGAAAACTCTCAACTCAATATAAAGCTTGTTCTTTTTTTCCCAATCTTAGACATTGTTCATACATTATTAAATCGTGACCATTCATATAACTTTTATGTTTGGTAAAGATATTTATTTTGTCTTGCTCAGATCGGGACGATTATAATCTAGCCTCATCAGATGTGCGACAATGTTTAGAACAAGGAAGTAGTTATGTAGATGATTATTATCAAGAATTGCCAACGACAATATTATGCTCTATTGGACCTAACTAGATCATCTAACAAATACTTAGCCGCTGATTAAGGTTGTGATTGGGTTTGTTTAGAGAAGTTTAGATTTTGCTACTTCATCTTTCTTCGCTCGTAGCGGCTAGTGCGACTGTTAAGCCATTCAATTTGAACCCCAAATACTGTGTCTTGTGCGACTTTAATCTAACTAGCATATTCACAATTTCATATTGCTTTGCTATTATTTTCTTATTTGTTCTTCCGTTAGCATGCATGAAAAGTTCTTCATAAATAGGTCAATCGTGTCATTTTCTCGGTCGATAACATGGTGGAGTTGGTTGAATGATTGCCGTGGATACCAGTCGGGTACGGTATGTTAGATGGATTTTGAGGGTCAAGTCCTTTAAAATCATAATTATCACTTCTTGTTGAAAGATTTGCACCCCAGTTCACATCATAGCCTCATGAGATGTGCGACTCAAATATATTATAACCCCCTCAATTAACATGTGATTTTCTAGTAAGTCCATGATTACTATACATAATGGAATGATTTAACTTGTTTATATTAAACCTTTTCAGTTACTTATAACTTATTCTACAAATTTGCAAATTTTATTAGTATATTTAGAAAAGTTGAGCACATAGTTGTGTATCAAAATATTGTGATAATACAACTAAAATTTAAAATATACTTATAATAAAATGATCTGCTCTCTTTTAAGACAAAAGAGAAGTCACGTCAATTGTGCTATTTCTTCCTATAACATATCCGGTAAATTAAACCTCCCAAAATCCATGGAAAAAATCACATGCATCCACATATTGCTTTATGTCTCTTAGATGAATTATAGGGTATGTGTATTCATTGCCTGTTTTCACACATCTACATATGGTGGCAAAGAGATCCAAAGAATACATGTCTATCAGAAATCTTGATCAAGATTCTTATAGAATGGGATTGCATGTATAAGGTTAAAGTACAAAAGAAAATTCTAGAGCGAATGTGGTTTCTATGAGAGATTTGTCCTGAGATGTTGATATTTCTCTTTTCGTGGTTCTTCCATGGTCAAACATGTTTCGCTGTTCTTGACTCTCAAGGTTTAAATATCGAACCGTGGTGCATGCATATGTCACCATGCCATGTATGCCATGGAATAACATCATTTGCAGTAGTCACACAGAAAAAAGTCAAATCACACTGTACGATTGTAAATCAAGTTTTGTTGCTGACTTATTCCGCATTCTGCTTAAATTTTGCATGTATTCAGGTTATGCATTCACTTGTTTATTTGAAAAGCTAACATGGTTAATTAGGGTTCTGTGCAAAAATATATATTGATGTGTCTAAATAATTGAGTGCTTCTTAGCATGCATGAATATCGTCAACCCTGAAACATCACCAATTTATAGCAAAAATATTATCTCCCTTTTACTCCCCCCTCTCTCTCTCAACAAAATCTAGATGACACTTTTAAAGGTAGGCGAACATCACATTGTTGTGAGTAAATTACAAAGACCCACCACATATAGGGTTAGATTATGACGAAACTACAATTTCTATGCTTTTACACCCACCCACCACTATCAGGGTAGGGTCATGACCCCTAGCATTGATTGTACGCTTAACTCGTAACAGCACCGGACAATGGGCCCTCATTGTTAGGACGACGTGTCACTAGATGACGCCCCCGAGCCATAACATAACGCCACGAATCGGGGCCTACCATTTTTTGCTGCTGAAACAAGCTAAGCGGTTAATCGGTGCTATGTGTCATGACTTCGCCCAATAGTTGAAGTTAACTATTTTTTAAAAACTGGTGTTTTATGATAACTTGACTTCAAATTTGTTATTTCTTTGTAATTAACAAAATATATTACATATTTACATGGTTGATCTAATGATATTGACTTGGTATTGTGAATGTTGATTTTTTCTATAAACTTGGTCAGACTATAGAAAAAATGACTTAAAACAAACTTAATATATGAAGTAAAAAAGAAAAAGAGGAAGATTCAATTCTTCAATCTAATTGTAGTATTGTCATTATATGTCTAAGTTGGGTTGGTGTCTATGGTTAAGAAGTAGAGGATAGCAAGATCAAGCCGAGCCTAGAATTTATTCATGTTGCCTTCCAGCTAATCAAGGAAGGGATGAACACAATTGCCCAAGATATACACGGTGCTTTGGTGTTTGTTATAGCTACCTGGCAGAGTAATGAGTAGATTCTACACTCATTTTTGCCTGAGTTTAAACCTGATATTCTCAGACATTATTTTTTATTATCACTTCAGACTGCCCAATGCTTGCTAAAAATTGAAAATAAATATAAATCTTCTCATTTCAATATTTTGTTGTGAATATGGACGTAATATGTAGGAAATGCAGACATAATTAGAAAGTACTTAAAGATAGGATAATTTCCATCTAAAGAAGGTCACCAAAGGTGACTCCGGAAGCGAACACAATCTGCAATGCAAGCATGGATGTTGCTAGAGAAAGACTAGGTCGGCAACTACAAGACCCAAGAAGATGTTGCTTTGTGTGATGCTTGGATTAACGTCTCTCTTGATGTCACGGTCAAAGACTCAACACCAATGTTGTCGATGATGATGACTTGGTTGAGAACCCATCTACTTTATATCCGTCTAGATGGATAAAAAATAGTAAAGCAAACCCATAAGAGAAGAATTGATTGCAATGGTGGAGGTGAAGATCCAGGACTGGCCGGAAGGAGGAAAAGACGACTTGTTTATATGAAATGAAGATGATCGAGGACGATAAGTGGAAGGCAAAGGCGGCAACAGAAGAGAGGAATGTGCTAGTGGAAGAAAAAAACTTGAGATGAAAAGACTTGCGTTAAAGGCTCGAAAAAATTAAAAAGATTGAGCTTGAGGAGCAAAAGCATGCACTGGTGGTCGAGGAGTAAAGAAGCAAAAGAGTGGTCGATGACCGTGTTATCATGTTCATGGATCCTAGCAGCATGGATGAGTAGGAAAAATAATGTTGGGAGTTCGATTGTGGGGACATCTTAACAAAGATGTGTGGTGGCGGCGATGATGGTGGTGCCGATGGTGACGACCCGATTGTATGAGGCCGCTACGATGTCTCTAGGTTCACCACGTGTTGGTGGTTTTTTGAATGAACTTGTTCATTTCGTGCCTTTTGACAGAAACTATAGTTATGTTTGATGGATTGGATGGCTTTATTTATGCCCTACTTCAATTATGATATGATGCATTTGAATTTTTTGTGTTTCCTTTGAAATGTGATGATGTTATTTCAATTGTTTGACCAAAGTTGTGGAAGAATTTTCAAACCAAAAAATTAGGGGATTATTGAACTATAGGGCTCTGCTAGCTGAGAATTTTTCCTTTTAAAATAGGGAGAAGGTTTGAGGATTTTTCCTTTTGATGAACTAGTAATGATTGCCTATGAATTAAGAAGAGATAATCTTACATGAGTAGCATTACAAAGCACGGCCTCTGGCCGCAGGAACACATCCTGCACTTTACAGGAAGGGGAGGTTACATTAGTGAGGCTCAATGAGAGGTTACATTAGTGAGGCTCAATGGGAGGTTCATTAGACAACCAATGGGCGATGACTGTGGACTGAAGTAGTAGCAGGGTCTTACTTAATCATGTGTAGAACTCCAGGACCTTGCATGGAAGTGCGCTCAAACACTCGTTCATTTCGCTCCTTCCAAAGGTTCCAGCAAGTGTAGATGGCTGATGAAATGTGTTGGTCGTTCATGGGGCAGGTGGAATCATTCCACCAAGACGAATTGGAGGTGGCCAGATCAGCATTAGTAACGTGGTCCGAGAAGCAATTCCAATCCGCTACGAGCAGCCAAACATCCTTGGCAAAGGAGCATTTGAGGACGAGATGCAAAGGATATTTTCATTGGTGAGGATCCGGCCATGAACGAATAACTAAGTGAAGAAACGACATTTGTCCTCGACCTTAGCCTTTCAGAGCTTGGAGAAGTTGCAAGTGGAGTACGAGCCAATGAATTGTGCACACAATAAACATCTGAGTTGGACTAATTCCACTAAATAGTATCTGCAGAATATGGCTGCAGCTGGACCTGTTGATCAACAACCAGAGTTGGGTGACTTGACACAACCGAAAGGTGTTTGAGATGTTGTGCAACCCGTCACCCGTGCATCCAAACCTGATTGTGAAGTGTACCCTGGACCGAGATGCTCTTACGAGTACATAAAGGCAGCAGGTGAAGAGCCATGGAGGACGTGGCCCGGCCTTGTAGGCATCTATCATGCTAGAATGAAGTCTTGCTGCCACTGCCTAGTTGAATGGGTGTTGCTGCTCGGAGCAGAGTGAAGGGGTCCGAGAACCTACCGAAGGCTGATCAACTTTCATACATGCGTACCATTTCCAACGAAGGCAGAGAGCACAACCGAAACGCGAATCCAAGAAACCGAGGCCCTCAAGTTTTTGGGACGACAGACAGTCGCCCAATTGCTTAGATCTCCATAAGAAATTGCGCCTCAATTTGTTGACTTGTTTGGTGGCCCAAATGCCCAACCTAAACACGGAGATGAGGTATGAGGGAATAGCGTAGAGAACCGAGTTAACAAGCCCAAGGCGAGTGTCCCTAGAAAGCAACTTCCCCTTACAACCTCAGAAGCCAATTTATCCAAGATTCGTTGCAGATCAGCTCTCGTTATTTTTGTAAAGTGCAATGACAGGTCATTTGCAGGGGAACTACATCACGGGAATTGGAAATTTTCGTAATAGGGCCTGCAAGTCAATCTGGTGAATTAAGTTTAGTACTTATCCGTATTTTTTTTAAGTTTAATACTTCCTCCGTTCTGTATTACTTGTCGCAGAAATGAATATAAATTGATGCATTTAAAACTAAAATTACGTCTAGATGCATCCATTTTTACCATAAGTAATTCAGGACTTACTATGTTGACCTACTTTTCAAACTCAGTTTTTAACCGTCGATTTTTGGATGTCGGCCCGCCAGATCATGCTGGCCCCCGATAAACCTCCGCGCCACAAACTGCTACGAACCACATCGCCGACAGCGACGCCGTCGTCGTTCGTGCCCCCGATAAACCTCTCTTCTCCTCACACTCACACTCGGTTCACTCCACTCCACTCGAAAACAACCGCGCCAGCCAGCCACACAGTCCCGAGCAGCCAGCCACTCGCCTCATTCCGCATCTGCATTGCCCGACGACCAACGGGCCTACGGGCGGCGTGGGTCATGGCTCTCCTGCTGCTGCGCGGCTGCCTCGCGCCGGTCAACGCCGCCGCCCCGGCGTTCCGGCGTGGGGACACGACGACGAGCCGGCTTAGTTACCGCCGGCCGTCACGGTTCGGCGCGGTCGTCGCCTCGGCTGCCGCATCCTCGCCGTCGGGCGGCGACGGCGCTACCGCAGCGGTGGACGCGGTGCTGCGTGGCTCGGAGGGGTCCAAGGCCAAGGCGCGCGACCACGGCGGGACCAACGGCGCCGTTGTTTCCGGCACCGCCAGGTCCACCTCCATCGAGACCACCGTCGAGAGGGTAAGCAGGCGCATCGATACAATTCTTATTTAGCTTATCGTTTGTGTGGGCTAATACTGTTCTTCACGCAGATCATCTTCGATTTCCGGTTCCTGGCTCTTCTCGCCGTCGCCGGATCGCTGGCGGGCTCCCTCCTCTGCTTCCTCAACGTAACTCCTCTCAATCCCATCTCTGCAGCTCGTCACGATTCAGATAACCAGACATAATTACCCTTACAGTACTTGTTATTAGTGAGCAACATCGTTCAGATGGATCTAATTAAGCATCCTGTATCTGTCGATGATCAGGGATGTGTGTACATAAAGGAGGCGTACTGTGTCTACTGGACGAGCTGCGCCAAAGGGGTTCATACAGGGCAGATGGTCCTCAAGGTCGTCGAGGCCATTGGTGAGCGAGACATTCCGCTGTCAAACTGGACTGATGCTCATAACGACTGGGATTCACACCAACTGCCGCTGTTGCAGATGTGTATCTTGCTGGCACCGTCATGCTGATCTTCGGGATGGGTCTCTACGGGCTGTTCATCAGCAACGCCTCCAACGATCTGCCTTCCGGATCCGACCGGGCTCTCCAGGGATCGTCGCTGTTCGGGATGTTCGCTCTCAAGGTGATGCCGACCCCAATCAAAGCATTCTTTAACAAGTTTTGTTACACAAATTCAGATTCAGAAACCTGAACTTTGTTCGTCTCGTGCTGCTGTCGTTGTTGCAGGAGAGGCCCAAGTGGATGAAGATCACGTCGCTGGACGAGCTCAAGACCAAGGTGGGGCACGTCATCGTGATGATCCTGCTGGTGAAGATGTTCGAGCGGAGCAAGATGGTGAAGATCACCACGGGGCTGGATCTGCTCAGCTACTCCGTCTGCATCTTCCTCTCGTCGGCCTCCCTCTACATCCTGCACAACCTCCACCGGCCGGAGCACGAGGAGTCGGTGATGCCCCACTTGTAGGCTTGTAGCTGAACCGTGCCATTCGGTCAGAGGCCCTGGCCTCGTGATGTTCATGTAGCCTGGTATCTGCCCGATGCATCGACCCTGATGTGCTAAGAGCAGAAGGAACCGATGCGCGGTCGTCGACGAGCACGACGAACCTCTGTACTGTAACAGTGTAGGATTTAAGGAAGAAGTTTATTCAAAACATTCATATAGCACAAAATCTCTCAAGTTTCAAAGTTTGTGCTGAAATGCTGATGCTTGCACGCCGATGGCGTGCTCTCGAATAAGAAAGTTTGTGCTGCTACGTGCAACTAGGCTAGGCCTCGGTCGGTCACGGCCTTGAACGGAAAGGATTGTGAGCAGCATTGGCCAGCCTCGGCCGGTGGTCCGGCGAGGTGTCCACCACCATGGCAGTTTTCCCCACGACGCAATACACGCGGCCTGCGAACTACGAGACTGGTCCGCTGGTCCGGTGCTCGCACTCCAGCTTGGTCCACCGCTCGTCGCCGGGCCTCGCGACGCCCAGCAGCCGGTGCCCACCGAAGTTGATCACGACCGCCGAGTCGTCGGTCAGCTCCGCGCCGAAGTCGAAGGGGAACTCCTGCGGTACCCGGCCAGCTCTCGGGAAAACGTCGCTCCTGGGGTAGCCGGCCAGCAGCGTGGTCACCGACGGGAGGTCGGCGCGGGCGCCGGTGACCGGGTTCACCACGGACACGCCGTCGGTCTTCTTGTTGAGCAGGACGAGGAGGCCCTGGGACGTGCGCGCGAGGAACGTGCGGCCGTGTTGGCCGTTCAGCCCCCGGATCGTCATCCGGATGTGCTCGCCGGTGGAGTCGTTCTTGAAGCGGCTGTAGCGGTACCGAGACCCAGGGCGGTAGCCGTCGGCGACGACGTCCGGGAGCATGCTCCATGACCGCGGGTGGAACCTGGGGTCCAGGGCGTCGGCCTGCGGGTCATCCGTGCACCGCCGCCACGCGCCGCACGCCGCGCGGAAGCGGACGTAGTCGGCGGCGTCGCCGGAGAGCACGCGGTTCGCGATCAGCCACGTCGGCCCGGACTCCAGGTTCGCCCAGTCCCGCCTGCGGCAAGAAAATGGATGAAGCGCCGAGCCAGACGATGTACAGACGAGAAGCTTTGGGATCAAGAATGCAATCTTATTACCAGCTAGATTGGCGGCGGGGACGTGCACCGTCGGCTCCGCCGCGGAGGATGATCCGTCACCGACGCGGGCTCGCTTCGCTCGGCGCCGGCGATGGCGATGACTTTTCGGCACCTTGCCCGCCGGGTTGCTGGATGGTGTGGATGCCATGTCCGGTTGGGTCGCCGGACCTAGCCTGAAGCAGGAATGTGGGACTGAGATCCATCATGTATATATTGAGCCGTAGTGTTTGAACATTTTGGTGCGCCAAAAGCGCGCGATAGATGGTAGCGAAACTTCTGCAGTTATACTCGAATCGCGGTCGCCGCTGGATTATAGGCGCCCTGTACGTCGCCACTAGCGCGCTTTTCGTTTTTTCTTAATAGGTAACGTTACTCAACTGACGTTCGCTGGGAGAGGGATGGCAAGCGAACGCCATTTGATGACATTTTAGTTGTGAAGAAAAATCAAATGACGGTAGTTTTTAAACAGAAAATGTCTTTTCTGAAAAAGAAAAACTGTCATGACAATGAAGAAACTACAACTCCCTCAGAACTACAAATGCCACCTAAAACATTCGCGTGTGCCACACTCCCTGACCAACGTTCGCCAGTTATGAGCGTCCTTATTTTTACCCAAATGTTGATGTGCAAACGCCAGCTCAAAAAGACTCCCGCACGCATGACAGCGTTCAGAATTTTTTCACGAATCTCCACACACAATGATCGCGGACTCAGCTTGGAGCAATCGTTCGCTCCTTTTCAATTCTGCGTGAACTTGTCTTTGTAGTCGTGTGGATATATCGTCATGTCCAATCCTTCTAGTCTCCCAGATCCACCATTTTGATGGGCCCTACTTACATTTCATGTTGCCGGAGGCTTGAAATTGTCGGCGACGAGTCATGGCTGAGGGGTGTCACAACTGGAGGTAGAGGGACGAAAGGAGCAGGTTCTGCGGGCGGCGCATCTCCCTTGCGTCTCCTCGTGTGTTCCATGGAAATTGCCATCGGCACCCCATGTGTGATGAGGTAGCCGTCTCGTTCCATAGAGCAGAGCGACAGTTAATGTGATGCTATGGAGCTGGTCGAGGAAGGAGTGTGCACTTAATCTACGTGGACTTGACTCAGAGGATGGGGCGAGGGGAGGGGTACTGATGCGGAGCATCCCATGGTCATCCCCATGGATCCATCACCAACACCTCAAGCTCCAAGTGGTCCTATGACAAGAGTCATGCACGTGCCATTGAAACCGAGGAGACATATCTCCTTAGTGATTCTCCATGTGATACTCTCAGGACTTGGATGTTACCTCGAGCGGAAACCCTATGCATGCTTAGGTACCATGAGAATGACCCCGAAGACGCTCAGAGTGAAGACCAAGCAACAATGAAGGTGGGCGTGAAGACGGATGAAGAAGAGCACCGAAGGAAGGCTGCAGGACCTCCCAGCGGTTGGACATCCGACCCAGGGCCCGGACATCCGGCGCGTGAAGCCCCTGCCAGCGCCAAGGCAGGGTTGGCCCGGCTACAGTGGCCGGACATCCGGCCCCGGCCCGGAAATCCTGCCTGGAGACACCAGAAGCTGGAGCTCCCCGACCAGGCCAAGCCCGGACATCCGGCGTCGCCCGAAGCTTCGGACATCCGACCCCTGGCCCAGAAATCTGGCGCCCAGTCCAGAACCTCGCGGAACCAGACGCCCCCAGCCCGGACATCCGGCCCCTGCGTGGGCAGATGCGGGCCAAAGGCCCATGTACCCCCTTCTTCACTTCCCCACTCGTCTTGGACTATATATAGACATCTCCCTCCTTCATCTAGGGTTAGCTTATGTTTAGCATTAGAGATTGTTGAGCATAGATCCTTCCCCTTACCTCCTCACATGGAGATGACCTCTATGTGAGAAGATCCAAGTGGATGCCAAGGCCCCACTTGTAGGGAAGATCCTCCGGGATATCAAGGCCCCTCCTCCGAAGTGGGAAGACTATTGTACTTGCATCCTTCATTGAACTTGGTTCGTTGTATCTCGTGTGTTTTCTATGGATCTAGTGGATGTGTGATTGGAGATCATTCTTGAGAATTTGTGTTTTCTCTTTG
>CBMN010752217.1:0-10417 GCA_000582825.1 Hordeum pubiflorum
GAGTCCAAAACAAGGGCAGAAGAGTGAGGAAAACTAGATACGTTAGAGACGTATCACTCGTCGCCCGTCGACGCAGCGTCGGCGACGTCGCCGAACCTTCCCGCCCTGTGTGCAGCTCCGACAACTCAGCTCTGCTCCGCTCCTTCAAGGTACGCCACCACCCTCTTGTCCGAAACTGGTATCCAGCCATCGCTGGGTCCTCGTGCCTGCGCCGGGGCCAGGGCGCACGAGGACGCGCGAGTCCAAGGCACGTGCAACCCGCGCGCGAGTGGAAATGGGCAAGGGAGAGAGGAGAGACGATGTCCGTGCACCATTCGCGCACGAGCGCTCTCTCACGGCGATGGAGACGGATGCGCGGCGCCTCCGCCGCAAAAATGCCAAGGCGCTCCGACTCGTCATCGAGTTGTCGGAGCGCAAGGCAAACAAGGAGGCGGCGGCGAAGGCGAAGGTGGCCCGCCATGCGAAGGAGCTGGACCGCCTGCTCCGCTGGCTATCAGGCATGAGGTGCTGCTCCGACTCCGACCCGACAGACGGCTCCACTTCCAGCTCCGACGACGACGCACCTCCGTACGCCGACGCCTGCACGGAGGAGGGGCACAGCCACGCCGACGTCCAGAAAGGAAAGGGACCGGCGAGGAAATGGTGATTTCCTCAGTCCTTCACCATTCTGTTTACATTTTAACTATGTTTTAAGTTGTTTGTACTATGCATTTGCCGTTGAACTCCGACGAACTATGCTCCTTTTGTCCGGCAATGCAATGTTGATTCGATGAACTGCGTGTTTATCTCGTTTTATGTAGCATTGCATGAGTTGTATGGTTTTGAGGTTTGGATATGAGGGACGAGGGTGTGGAGGCAAACAAGCGAAGCATGCCCAGTCAATGCCCGCGGACGCATCCGGGCGCATCCGCGGGTGTTTGAGGGCCTGGATTTGCTATGTCCGGTTGTAGATGCTCTTAGAGACACAAATGCTTATATATACACTCACACCTATGAACCAACCCTATCCTTTTGAGCATCTCCGATACACTGAGCAGATCATCTTGAGATGAACAAAATCGCCACATACGTCCTTTGTAGTCAACGGGAACATCTCCACCCACTAAACGCACGTCACACGGTTTAAAAATAAATTCAAAAAAGTATGAGCATCAATGTCAAGTCTGGAACTTAAAACGTACCACTATCCTTATACCCACGCAACCATTCGCTGAGGTAATCTTACTCTCGATGATGTTTTATGAGAGATAGAAAAGGTGCACTTGCTTTTTTAATTAAAAAATGCACTTTTTTCTTCAAGTGCGTCTTTTTAAGGGCTTTCAAGAGGTAATAGCACCGCAGGTCCTAGAACTTGCACGGTATGTGATGGTTTAGTCCTAGAACTTGGAAAAGTGAACTAACTAGTCCTAGAACTTGTTCTGGAGGTGCAAGTTTAGTTCTATACCAATAAGACGCAGCCACTTGGTGCCACCGTGGCGGAGATAGTCAGCGACGACGTTTTTACACAAACCCCCTGTCGTTTGTCTAATTTAACCCGCAGTACACAACACATGAATTAATTTCACTGTTGTAAATTTGCAATTCGTCTCTGGATACCACGTCCATTTTGAAGGTCAATGTTGGAGATGCCTGACAATGTGAATGAGATCAAATTGCATTTCACCTTGCTGAGTTTTAGCAACCCTGAATTAAATTAATATGAGCAGATAATTGCGAATTATTGTACTACTAGTAGAATATTTTGCCCCCGTTGCTACCTATTGGCAATTATTTAGTTCTAATAAAAACATTTTCTAAAAAAACAAGTGGCAAATTCTTTGTCATCTATTTCCACATGGAATTTCCGTAACAACCAGCAGTTGAGAAGCACACAGCCGAAACCAGGAAACGGCCAACGACATTGGACACATGCCAGCCACGGTGCATCAGGGCAGTACCATCTGGAGCAGCATCTCGTTCCACGCATCGATCGGCCCGGGCAGGAACGGTCACGTTCTCGTGCGCCCAATGCCCGTACCGGCTCGGGTGGCCGTCCGGCCGGAGCAGCATTGCCGCCGTGGTGTCCATCAGCACCAGCCTCGCCACGCCCCCTCCTCTCCTCCTGGCCGCCTCCTCCGCGCGCGCGAACTCCTCCACCTACGCTGTGTGAAAGTCGAGGCTCAGCCCGGCCATGCGCGTCTCGTTCGCCGCGTACGGCCGCGTCCGCCGGCAGTCGCCGCCCCTGTTCCACTCCCCGCCCTCGAAGTGCGTCGGTGACACCGTCTACACGATCGCCGTCCCGTTGAAGCCCGGGTGGCTCGTGACTGCCCGCAGCACCGTGAGGAACGCCACGCGCTGCGAGTGCCGCAGCGTGAGGTCCGGCACGCCCGGGATGAGGCAGTAGTGGCAGGCGACGAGGCGGACGGACTCATAGAACAGGGCAGCCAGGCGTTGTCCGGCTCGTCGAGGTAGAGGTTCCACAGTCGGCCGCTGCCGTAGTCGGCGTCGGCGGATGGATTAAGACAAACGGAGGGGGGGTATGTGCAACAAAGCCAGTGTTGACTGTCTTCGCCACGTTGGCGTCACATGACTGCATGTAAGTGGCTCGGGACTAAACTTGCACATTCAAGACAAGTTTTAGAACTAGTTAGTGCACTTTTACAAGTTGTAAGACTAAATCATCACATAGCGTGCAAGTTGTAGGACCTACGGTGCTATTACCTTGGCTTTCAAGTGCACTTGATAGGACAGAGATTTCCAACTTGGGGATATCACATGGGCTCGGCCGATTTTGTGTGCGCCGTTAAAGCTCAATGATTGGACTGAGATTGATATTAGGTCTTAACGAAATCACTGAAGGGGCACTCCTAGTTACTCCCCCATCTTCTATAGTTTGACAAATGGCGCATTGTATGTGCGTCACTTGTTACAATATAGTGTTTTTTAGATATTTTTTTAAATGTTTTATCTCTTGAAATGTACGTTCAAATGTCAAACTGTTTTCACTATTTGATTGCTCACGCCGAATTCTTAGCGATTCTTTTCATGAGAAAACGAAAATAAAAACCAAAAAAGGATGCCAAAAATATTCCAAATAAACAATTCACGAAACAATGCACAGTTGTGTTTTTTCGCTTTTTTATTTGAAGCACAGGTTGTGCTATTCCCTTGTGTGGAAGCACATTTTTTCCTCGAGGAGCATCATGGGAGCAAATATGCGTTTCTCTTAGAAGCACAATTTCTTTTTCGAATGTGCTTCTCGCGAAAGCAAATCTATCTTTTCACAAGAAGCAAATTTACGTGTCGTGAAAGCACATATTTGTCTTCAATAAGTATAGTTGTGCTTCTCTTGGAAGCTAATATGTCATTCTTGCGCAAGCACATATTTTTTTTCTCCGAGGAAAGCATGTGCTTCGCAAAAACAAAACAAAATCTCCAAAATGTAGGGAAATCAGGTGAAAACCGTAAAGTCAAAAAACATAAAAAACCCATCTAAAACCCGAAAACATTTACGGGAAAATACAAAAAGAAATTCAGAGGAAGCACTCAGCACGCGACATGTGGCGACAACTGGACACACTAGTTGACGCACTCCCAGGCCACCAAAAGTGACTCCTGAAGACCCACCGTAGGAATAACCTATCTCTTTTAGGGCAGATCCTATTCATCGGGAGCTCTTATATGACGTCGCACAGGGCCGACACCTCCTGGTAGTGGGCGCTGGTACCTGGCCGCTGGAATAAATAATCTTTGGTGTTTATATATGCATCGCGGTTTATAAGAACTATGGGCGGTGACATACTTAAATATTTTTTGGAATTTCAAACATGTTTTTTATAAAGGCGAATATCTATTGAAACAAAGACATATTCAAATTTGTGAACAATTTTTGAAGATGTTAAAAAAATTCTTCTGAAAATTTAAACATTGTTTGAAAATCTTGAACATGTTGGAATCTTGAACATTTTTGGAAAAGGAGACACTTTTGAATTTGGAACAAATGAGAAAATGTGAACATTTTTTGAAAACACAAACATTTTTGGAAAGAGGGAACATTCTTTGAAACTCTAAACAAAATTTAAAAGAGTGTACATTTATTGCATTTGTGAACAATTTTTGAAACTCCGAACAAAATTGGAAAAGGCTGACAATTTTCCAAATTTTCTAAAAAATCGAATTTTGATTTTTTTGAATTTCTGAACTATTTTTGTAAAGTATGAACTATTTTTAAATTCCCAATATTTTTTGAATTTGTGAACTTAAATTAAAAATGGCAACATTTTTTAAAGTTTGAACAATTATGAAAAGCTCCCTTTTTCGAAATTTATGAACATTTTTCGAAAAACACAAATATTTGTTGAAAAAATAAATTAAACTTAAAAAAAGAAAAATAATACTCATAAAAATAAAAATATATGGGAAAATAAAAAGGAAAAAAGAAACATAAATATATTTATTTGAAAACCTGGTTCGGGAACCTCGTAGACGGTACCTAAAACCGAAAAAAAAACAGGAGCATCGTAGAAGGTTCCCAAAACAGGGAGTCGCTGACACGACTTAAGGGGCTGGCCCATCCCGAATGCTTGTCAATCTCCCCTCTGTGTTGCCCCAACAAATTGACGCAATGAGCTTCACTATTTGCCATCGGTGATGGCTTTGCTGAGCACGAGCCTCCCGATTCCTCCACTTGCGGTGACCCATGTTTGGCTTCGTTGTTTCTTCGCTGAGGGATCTCGGTTTGGAACCTTCTGGAAGATTCGTGACCAATTTTGGGACCCTTCTAGAATGTGCCTAAATCATTTTTTCTGTTATCTAGTTTATTGGGTTTTTAGTTTTTAATTTTCAATTTTCCTTTTCTTGTTTTCTCCTCTTTTTTTGTGTATTATACAAAAAGTTCATTGTGTATTATACAAATGTTCATCATATATTACAAAATATTCACCGGGCATTATAAAAATGTTCACCGAATATTAAGAATATGTTGAACGTATTTACAAAATGTTCAATGCGTATTTAAAAAGAGTTCAATGTATATTATAAATTTTTAATTGTATTTTCAATGAAATGTTCATCATATATTACAAAATTTTCGCCTTGTATTACAAAAATCTTCATAGTATATTAAGAAAATTTTCAACGCATATTACAAAAATGATGATATAAAAACTGATCAAAGAACCGGATTGCTCCAGTGAACCGAATGCTACGGTGCCAGCTAGATACGATATGTGTCCACTATAGTCACCCATGTGCTACAGTACCTTTTGCCACAGTGTTGGGTCACTGCAGTGCCTTCCAGTCGCCGCCACTGTGCTGGTTTCCTGCGCTACTTCAGAAATGAGCCGGCCCTGTTGGATCTCTCCTTTTTCCGCACAGGGCGAGCGATCCAGCGAACCAGTATGGGCCAGCTCATTTGTTTAGATAGTGTAGATCGAGAACGTACAACGGTATCTGGTTTTGGGAACCTTCTAGAAGATTTGGTTTTGGAAACCTTCTAGAAGGTTCCTGAACTATTTTTCTGTTTTGTCTTCATTGTATTTTCCTTCTCTTTCCCTACCATTTTTTTTCATTTTTTCCTTTTATAAGAATATTTGTAATTAAAAAATGTTAGTTTTTTAAAAATGCATTTTCAGGAATTGATCAAGATTTTGGGAAATGTTCATGTTTCCAATACTGTTTCGATTTTAACAAATCTTCCCCTTTTTAAAAAAATTCTCCGCAAATTCAAAAAGCTTGTATTTAAAAATATAATAATACAACTTTCAAAGTAAGTTCATGTTTTAAAACACCAAAAAATCAATAAATGGTCTCATTTTTAGAATTTGTTCTGGAGTTTTTTTAAAAATGGTCACACTATACATAAGTTATTCACATTCTTAAAATAATGTTCACAAATTTGTAAAAAAACACGTTTCCTAGAATATATTTTTTTCCAAGATATTCAATAAATGTTCAGACTTGTAATTTTAGTCCTACTTTTTAACCAATGAATAAACCTACCGATATAAAAACAACTGCTATAGTTAATCACGAACTACGGTACCCAATCATCTTGTGTCGCAACTCTATTTGAACATAATGCGTCAAATAGGAGCTTTCGAACCTCGAAGGCACCAACTAACGAAATCACTAGTTAAATATAACTCTTTGCAAAGGTCATTCCCATCATCACACATTGCGGCAAGTGTCACACTGCATGTACTTATCGCAATCTAAGAGTTTTCCCGTTTTTCATAGATTAGTTTATTCAAAATGTTTTATCTCTCAAACCGGACATCCAAATCCTGAACCGTTTTCATCATTGGATTTTGCGTCGAGATCTCCTTAATTGGATCCCATGTTGATAGGTTTTATGAACTTTTTCTTACAAAAAAACCGGATGAAAAAAACGAACCGAAAGCATGTTTTTTTCCTTTCTAGGAGGCATGACCGCGTCTCTCGCGGAAGCAAATCCTTACCACCACGAGAAACAAATCCATGCCTCTCGTGAAAAAAAAGAGAACACATTTTTTTCCTTTCTGAGAGGCACGACCGTGCCTCTTGCGGAAGCAAATCTGTGCCTCCACGAGAAGAAAATCCATGCATCTCACGGAAGGAAAAAAATAAAACATGTTTTTCCTTTTTCAAGAGTCACAACCGTGCCTTCTCGCGAAAGAAAATCCGTGCCTCCACGAGAAGCAAATTCGTGCCTCTCACGGAAGGAAAAAAAAGAAAATATGGTTTTCTCCTTTTCCGAGAGGCATGACCATGCCTCTCGCGGAAGGAAAAAACACGTTTTTTTCCTTTTCTGAGAGGCGCGACCATGCCTCTCGCGGTAGCAAATTCATGCCTCCACGAGAAGCAAATCCGTGCCTCTCATGGAATAAAAAAACTAGTTTTTTCACGTATTTTTTTTTGTTTCAAATCCGAGGAAAGAACGGGAGAAAACTGAAAAGCCAAAAAAGCAGGGAAAAAATCATCTAAAAGCCAAAAACGCGTACAGAAAAAATGGATTGGGAGCAACTAATGGAGGAGCACTCGTTGGGGACCCTCCTCAAAGGTCACTTAGGGTGGGCCGAGAGTGCTTTTCGGCTTTTAGATGATTTTTTTCTGGTTTTCTTTGACTTTTCTGATTTCCCCCCGTTTTTTTCTAGGATTTGAAAAATAAATTGTGCAAAAAACTTGTTTTTTTCTTCACGAGAGGCACGAATTTGCTTCCGCGAGAGGCACGGGCGCACCTCTTGGAAAAGGGGAAAATGCGGTTTTTTTTTTGCGAGAGACACATATTTGCTTCGGTTAGAGGCACGTCTCGGAAGGGAAAGAATACTCGTTCTCTTTTTTTCCCTTCCGCGAGCATGCCTCTCAGGAAAAAAACTTGTTTTTTTTCTTTCTGTGAGTGACACGGATTTGCTTCTCGTGGAGACATGGTCGTGCCTCTCAGAAAAGATTTTCTTTTTCTTTTTTTCCGCGAGAGGTACAGATTTGCTTCCGCGAGAGGCACGGTTGTGGCTCCGAAAAAGAAAAAAAAACATGTTTCCGGTTCAGTTTTTTTTGTGAAAAAAAAGTTCGCCAACTTATCAACATGGGATCTAGTTCTGAAGATCTCGACGCGAGGAATCCAACGGTGAAAACAGTTCGAGATTTTGAAGCACGGTTTAAGAGATTACACGTTTTGAATAAACGAATGTACGGAAAAAGGAAAAAACCCTAGGTTGCGACAAGTGGCGCACATCCAGTCTGACAGTGTTGCAACCTGAGATGATGGAAGTGATTTTTACAAAAAGTACTTTTTAACTAGTGATTTCGTCATTAGTTGCTCCCAAGGTTCGCAATGCGAGCGAGTCGGGCCTAAGCCTAGTCCTACTTCTCTTGCTGCATGGGCTTGGTTGTTCTCTGCGCGTTTTTTTAGTTGTTTTCTGTTATGCTTTTTATTTGTTTTGTGCAGTTTTAAATTTTTTTTCCCATGTTTTTCCATGAGGTTTATTTAAAATATTTACTACATTTAAAAAAAAAATACACTGACAATATTTCTAGTATACAGTGAATATTAATTCAAATACTTACAAGCCTTTTTCCATATGTGTTGAAACCTTTTTGTGCATGCAGTGAACTTTTTTTCATGTATTGTGAATTATTCTTTAACATATAGTGAACATTTTTCTGTACAAACTTAAATTTTTAGTGTATTATGAACTATTTATTAATATATGATTAACTTTTTTTGTACACATAACTTTTAAAAACATGAAATATTTTTCAAAATATAGGAAAAAACATCCAACCGCCAGTTTTAAAAAAAAACTGGAAAAGAAAAAAAAAACACTCAAGGAACTCGCTTGATTAGGCCAGCCCATTTACCCCTGCTTTCACGTGTCCTGTCCACCTTTTATCGCATGTGGGCGTCGACGAGGGGCTCTTCTCACCGCTTGAACCAGCTTCGGGTGGTACTCTAGTAAGGCCGACTCAGCCAGGCTAGGAGATAAAATGGAGGTTAGTGATTTTGGAAAAACTGGAGCACACATTAGGCCACACATGTTACATCCTCGTTTTTGATTTGTTGTAAACACACAAGTGTTATGTTGCAATAACCATGGGTGTCTGCTGCAAAATATTGCTTTGATGTTGGTAATGCTTTTATGTTGCTGCAAGTGTTTCCTTCATTAATGTATAAATATAACATTTTAAGTCAGCTATTTGTTGTGGCCAATGTGAATTTATTGCATACACAAAATATAATTGATGAATGGATTAGTTGAAAATGCTCTGACGTTTTTTGGTATGTTTTGACATACTTTATTGAAAAAGTTGTGAGTGTGCCATATTTGCCCGTGTCACAATCGTTTATTGTTTTAACTTGTGACATGCTAAGCATGTTTGACCGGGATAAATGAAAAAGTGCTTCAAAATTCTCAACACTTATTCTAATCACTTGGAGAGCACGACTTTCCTGCTACTTGCTCTACTATTTCTTATTGTACAAATGTTCAAAAGCTATTTTTATTTTTTCTCAATTAATTCATAAAGCAACTGAAGTAAAAATCATCTATAACATGTAATTACTAACTTCCGCTAGTCAATCGAAATCTAAGATGTGGAGGAAATATAATTATGCGGCAGTGAAGATAGAATAGCGGTCAAACTAAATCCCTCATCAAATATGTCTACCTTGAAAATGCAATAAAAAATATTCGTCCTAAAAATCCGCAGTAGGAGAAAAGACTCTAAGGTTCAAATTATTAAATAGGAACTCAAATTCAAATTATTAAACAAACAAAGTCAGTTCAACCGAAAAGTAAACATGCAAAACAAAAATTAAGATACTAGCAGGCAGAAGGCACGGTGGAACGCTGTGCCCATCGGAAAGACTAGGTGAGCCCGTTGTTTTATTATAGAAAAGGCAAAGGCCGAGCGCAAGAGAAGGCTCGAACCTCGCCTGACTTTGAATTCATAAAGCCATCAACCGATCAGGATTACAACGAGGTACATAAGACAACAAAATAAAGAAAAGATAGCGGGGATGCAGCCCCAAAGTAGAAAATACAAGGTCCTGAAGGAAGCTAAAATGCATCGGCCAAAGAAGGAAAGGCTGCAATTTGGGGTCCTAGAGGGCATGATTGGGTCGTGCCACCGTAAGAGAACTCGCCAATGACACATCCACGATGAAGTAGAGCTTGCTCCCTCGAGTACAAGCTGAAAGAAGGAGGCTTCGGGCATGACGACCAGCAAGCAAGTCACAGAGGACGAGTAAGCCGATTATACTAGCCACTAAACAAGATCGCCCTAGGAAGGCATGGCGAAGAATTTAGCAGCACGGTCACCACGAGGGCTAGACCTTGCCAAGAGCACGGACACTCCGCCACAGACGCGTCCAAGCCTTCGTAGATAGAACCACACTCCCCTCTCGCCCAGTCCGAGGGCGTCGACCCACCGACAAACATGACCAAGCGGAGAGGAGAGCACGATTACTTGAAGAGGAAACCGACCATCAACAGAGAAGTGTCGCCATGGAAGAAGCAGCTGCCGCCACTAGGGTCATCCAAAATGCGCTTCAGCCAACCCACCTCCCCCACATACCCAAAGAGATGCCTTTAAGAAGGTGACGGTGCCATGGCGGCGCTGCCGCCTAACCAAGGTTGTGGGTTTCACCGGGTGTAGGGAGAGGACGAGGGGGGGGGGGAGGAGGTGGACCTCAAAGTCGCCTTCAGGTAGGGAACAGCGTCCAGGGCACCGCCAACATCGTGGCCACCACATCCGGCCAAGAGATTACTCTCATCTAGAGCTCCAAGCCCCACATCCACGCAGCCCACCACCAGATCCGGCCAGACTGACTAAGAGAAGGCCGCAACAAGCATAAGGGCGGAGATGACTAGATAATTCCGATAAAATAGACCGAGCTCTTGTAGGGTAACGCAGCAGAAAACAAAAATTTTCCGACTTACGTACCAGCCCAGGACCACTA
>CBMN010752220.1:0-10887 GCA_000582825.1 Hordeum pubiflorum
GGGGGGGGGGGGGGGGGTAGTACAGACATAAAAATCCACATCGAACATATGCTCCTGACATAAAAGACAAGAAGCATTACCGAAAAATAATTATTCTGATAACCAAAACCCCTCTCGAGTTTTTTCCATTTCAACTCTTCCCTTCTCCTGTGCACATTACGCAAAACTTGCTATGCACTGCACAGCATTGTGATCAACGGATTTATAGAAGCTGCATTTATTTTCCCTTTTTGGATGTAGCTCCAGTGTTAATTGCATTAGTTTGCTCTTCGCCCTACCTTTGGTTGATGATTTCGTGGGGTCTCTAGGGATTGGGGGATTAGGTGTTGGTGCAGCAGATCCAACATTGATTTCAGAAAATGTCGGAGCCACAACATACCCAGGTTGCTCAAGTCCAGCAACCAAATCGGGTTGCACCCCAGTAGTAGAACATGAAGTTGTAGTAGTTCTCACTAGCGGTACAGGACCACCAGTTGCACTGGGACGCCCACCAGGCTGCTCCGCATGGACTCGCAAACTGCCTACTACAGTACAACCCGATCCACTGGCTTGCACAGGAGGAGCACCAAGGTGCGGCGGACGACCACCATGATGGGCGCGCTTAGGTGTCGCCGCTTTATTTTTCTTTGAAAAGTTTAGATTCCTAATCTTAGTTTGAGCTGCACACATATGCCTCTTTACAATATCTTCAGCAACATCGGATGTGCATGCAACCTTGGCCAAACTTCCAAAATCCATTGACAAGTCGGTATGCCGAACTTGTCTCTTTAACAATGGTGGCATCTAATCAGGTTGAGCTTCCTTGGTAGTTGGTGCATTAAGAATTGCTTTCGGAGTCCATCTTTGAAGCATATACTGTGTAGGTATTTCATCAACACCAAGGTGGGTAAACACCTACAAGATGTGACAACAAAGTATTCCATCTCTTTCCATTTTGCAGCACTCGCCAGTGTCTACTTCTGCTGACACAAAATACTTTCTAGATCCGTACTTAGCAACCCATGGTCTATTCGGTTCAAGTTTGTACAAACGACCACCATGGGGCCGTACATTGTACCTTCCAATCATCCCAAACTCATTCAGAAACCTTGCATACATGTCTCTAGGGTAGGCATCAAAGGTTTGTTTCTCAATGGGAAAGGTGACCAAAATTCATTCACCAAATGTTTTGTCCTATAGTCCTGCGCACCCTCTCGGACAAGCACATGAGTTTGTATCTTCTCATATTGCTTCACACTATTTAGTATTGATCCATGGGGGTTCACGTATCGTTTGAGTACTGCGTTGAAACCCTTACTGCGTCGGGTTGACTGTAAGAAGGGGAATAAACGGAGCTTGAAGTAGCACGAAACCCATGTTGCTATGTACTTGTAGAGCCTATCAAAGTGTGCGCCCACAGTAGTCTCGTATTTCACCATCATAGCAGCCCACTTTACCTCAAACTCTTCTGGTGTAAAGATAAAGTCAACAAACTCGTTGAAATCTTTAGACAGACCGAGATTTCTTCCTAACATTGCCCCAAGCTTCTCTTGAGCTTTGTTCATTATGTGCTAACGACACCGGTGGTGAACACTTGTAGGGAAGATATTCTTAATGGACTCAGCCATTGTAATATCCTAGTTAGTTATGATGTTGTCGGGGGATCGACCACCCATTGCTTCAAGGAAGGTACCAAAGATCCAATCGAAGCTTGTCTCTAACTCCTGCCTAACAAACGCACACCCCAACATGATCGATTGCCCATTGCGGTTGATGCCAATGAATGGTGCAAATGGCATGTTATACATGTTTGTCATGTATGTGGTGTTGAAGGAGATGCAATCGTAATAAGCTTCAGTGTATGCCTTGCATGCGGCGCCATCAATCCAAAAAATATTCACAACCCTATCTTCTTCATGATACTTCACCTTGTAGAAGAAGTCCGGATCTGCCTTTCGTTGTTCTTTAAAGTAGGCAATTATCTCAATCATGTCTCCCTCCCTTGTGTCCGTGTTGTTCAATCCTGACTTCAGATTTGATATTGCTTTTGTAGCATAAGGGACAATCAGTTCTGACCCATAGTATTCCGACATGATATGCATCATCCGACATGCATGATACATTAGGTGGTTACTTCTTGTTTTTTTCAGCAGCACATTCTTGCAAAATTAGCAAGCAATTGGAAATGGGGGTAACTAGTAGAGATGATATAGCAACAGGTAATACTACATTACTAACCAATAGGGATGTAGAGTAGCACCCGAACCCGTCCCGCTCCGTATACAAATTAGAAAAGGTTAGTTCTAGCTAGGTTATGGTGTTGTTAGGAAAAGCCGTACTAATTTAGCACTTTGGCGGGTCTACACAGGACACCACTCTACATCCCTACTAACCAGGCAACCAACCTTACAACAACAAGCATTGAACAAAAGATTTGCCTACAAACAACCTTTTCAACTAATCTTAGTAGTTGCTATATTTTAGGGCATCAGGCATTTGACAACATATTTTAAAAAGCTAGGAAAATTCTAGTCCTAAATGGAAGCAGCTTCTCACACACAACTAGGCAACTAAATACTATATCATCAGGGCGACCAAATTAACCCCCACTAAAAAGAGACAACCAAGCGCATATAAGGGTAGCACAAAAAAGCCATAATATCCTATAATAAACCTTTTTTCCCTGCTTCAACAGCCAGGCAATCCATATCCACAGTCACAAGCAACTTGCATATGAAACACAGGCAACTACAACAAGAGCGCAAAAAATAGTTTTTCTAGTCAAAGAGGGGGGGTAGCACACACTTGTGCTCAGATTGCAATTATGAAGATTTTTTAGGAACAGCCGTTCCTCTGGAGGGATCCCTTGATGCGATTGGAGATACTTAGTTAATGATGGTTTGTCAATCAATGGATGATTGTATTCTCTAACAAAATAGATCACCTCGCACCGGCCATCATTAAACTTGACAACCACCCCTGCCTTGCATCCTGTTTGCTATATTGTCTCTCGTTTCGCTTTTCTTCTTCGGTGCACTCACATCATCAACAAAGACAATCTCCTCTTCTTCATCACCATGTTTTGCATTTTCACAAGCATCTTGAAGAAAATCCAGCTTAGGGGCAATTTCTCCGCCTCCATCATCAACCTTTGGCTTCCGGAATTTAATGAAAACAAATTGTTGTTTTTTACGCCGACCATCGGAAACAGACTTCCTAGAAGTGTTCATTTTTATTGAAAACCCCATATGCAGAGCGTAGGCATTGTAGTGATCCTTTTCTCCCTCCAAAGTGTCATACTCATGCCTATAAAGCTGGGACAGTTCCTCATCATCATCAATTTCAGGTCCAGCACCTTCTTCGTTAACAGTCCTCGAAGTGTCACCCATGGTACCTGTGTCACCTACTATTTGCTCCTTGGTTCGAGATGCTTCTTGCTCACGGACAGCAGCATTTTGCTGCTCTGTTTGCGCCGCTTCTTACTCACGGGCATCAACATTTTGGGGAGCAGAATTAGTGTTTTCATCCACCAAGTCAACATCTTCAGGGGGAACGAGCTGTGTGGATAACATGGGATTGTCATGCACCGCACCACCCATAGACAACACATCAAGATTGGGATCAGTTGGTAATTTATTCAGGTCAAACATTGCCAAAACATGAAAAAACACAACATATGCAACCGAGGGCAAGCAACATATTCTTTATTCTTCCAAACGAGACAAGCAACAACCAGTAACATTATTTTAGTTTTTTTAATGAAGTGAGCAACTATGACACCACGCCGTGTGTCACTATCTACATTTAATTTTTGTAACACTAAACATTTATGCCCTAGTTTTTTCTATGCTTTTTTTATAGAAGATGGAGGATGTGGGACCCGACAAGAGCTGAAGCAACAATCACATTTCTTCAAAAAGCATTGGAGGGGGAGGGGGCTGGAAACAATGAACAACCATGTTCTGCTTAACTATCCACTTGTTGTTTTCCTTTTGCTTTACATTGTTTTCGCTATAGCAAGCCAAAAACTAGTAGACCAATTACCGAATGTGTACCTAGCTTTTGAAATCAGTTTCCAGATCACCCATGTTCATGTCATGTACTGCCTATGATAACCTAGTTTTATTCACAGCCATTTGTTGCTTGTTGTTTGTCCACAAAACCTGGGTTGTCCGTTTTTTCTTTGCTACTAGATTTTTACTAAATGACCTGCCTATGAACTTCTATGTTATTTTTCTACCCAAAGCCAAAGCATGAGGGAATTGCCTAGTTACATCACAGGCAACTTGCCAGGTTTTTGCGTTGCAAAAAAAGTGAGCGGAAGCATGACATTTGTGTCTTCAAAAAACTGGCTTCTATACATGAGCACTTATCAATTGTGTTCAAAAATATGTTCCTTATTTTTTGTTTCTAAACATTTTAATTTTTTTAATTTGTATACAGTTTTTCAGGGTTTTTGTGTGTTATGTCGGGGAGATTGTATGCAACACTCTTGGAGTTTTTCAGGTACATTTTTTCACATGTTGCTTAAGATGTGTACATAATCTTCCTACAACACATCTAAAAACAAGTACTTCCACTAGCATGATGTGTGGGGGGGGGTAGAAATTACAGATATAAGAGCTGCATGCACATTCTCACACATTTGCCTACATTAGTTGTACAAATTCAGTCGTTCATACTCTAGGGAACAATAAAATGAAAAAAAACACAAGTTGACTCCACAATTTCAAACAATTGCCTACATCCCCACCCACATTGCCCCACATGTTTTTACTCGCCTACGCGCATCATTGTCGTACATGTCGCCATAGTTTTTTGCCCATGCAGTCATGCACAGTTGCCTACATATATCAAAACAGTTGCCTGGCACATTTTATTTTGCGCCCAACACCACATATGGGGGACACAATATTTTTCCCACACTGTACATAGGGGGGACACTAAAATGCTTTGTTCCATGGCCTGCACACACTAGTTCATGCTGCAGGAAGACAATACCAGGGAAAACACAAGTTGCCTCCACATTTTCATATAATTGTCTACAATCCACGCACACCTGGTCCTGCTTATGTTTTCTCCCCATGTTTTTTACTTGCCTATGTGCATCATGATGTCGTACATGTTCCCACAATTTTTTTGCACATACATTCATGCAAAGTTGCCTGCATATGCCAAATCAGTTGCCTGCCACATTTTCTCTTGCACCCATCACCATGTAGGGGGACACAGTATTTTGCCCACACCGCACCGTTGCTTTTTGCCTAATTATTGTCGCTAAATTTCTTTTTGTTCCATGCGCCCCACACACTAGTTCATGCTCCACGAAGACATTACAAGGGAAAACCACGATTTTCCTGCGTATGTTGGAACAATTGCCTACTTTTTGCCATTAAGTTACCTCACAAGATATCCCTTCTATGTAGGACATGATAGGAAGAACTTACCTTCTTCAGGGGCGGTAGGTAATGGAGAGGACGAGGGGCTCTCTTTCTTTAGGGCTAAGGTTGGTTTTTCGCTGGAAAAAAGAGGGGCACAACTTCGAGGTGGTTCGTGCCTTTAGGAAGCTTCAAGAGTTAGATCCATGTAGGGTTCCAACAGCAGATCGCCAGATTGACGAAGGGATGGGGGAATACAGGAAGGGAAAGGACTTTTTGTGTATAGGGAAAGCAAGCTCAGCGGCGGGAGGGGATGGGAAGGTGTGCAGGAGCGTTTATGATCATGAAAGATTTCCCTGTCGGCCATGTGCGGGATTGGGAGGACCGGGCCTTCCTTTTCTGTTTGCCAGCTGGCGAGGGGAGTTTTCCACTTTCCTTTTTTGGGTGTGTGCCCCAGGCTTCTAATGAGCTAACGGGTGCTCCCTAGTCATGTCCTTAATTACTTGAAGTACAATTGGTAGCCATCAGACTAATCAATCCATTTATAAACGATCACCTAAAAGTTAAGGGAGTATCCTATGGAGTAAAATTAGTGGAGTAAATTTTTTTAGACCGCATCTAGTCGATCCCTTATAGCTAATGCAGTAAAATCAAAACTTTGCAGATTTTATGTCCTAATTGCATCAACTTCAAACACTACACACTATATATCTTAAAAATGTTCAAATTAAAACATGCATAATATAACCGTCATAACATATAGTTTCATCATCATGAATTTTAAATAAATCCATGCAAAGTTCACGCAAAAGGCATCACTTCAAACACAATGTTTGATTCAAAATCATCACAAACATAGCATGTATATGTTGTGAATCATGCCAACCAATGGCATGCACCACCACCCCCTCGGCCATCACCACTCAAACGAGGTGCTCGGAGAAGAAACTACCACCACCATCACCATCATCTACACCACCACCATCACCACCTCAGCCACCACCATCACCACCACCACCCCATCACCACCAACAAAAACAACATTCTGAAGAGAGGCGTTTAAGATCTCTCCACGAGTGAGCTTCGAATACTCTGTTGCGGGTTCATTCATTGTGTTTGAATTCATGTACACGATAGCATGTTCTTCGGCCTTCTTGGCATCACGAATCCTCTCCTCCTCAAGTGCAAGCCTACCCTCCTCCGCCTTCACCTTTCTCTCTTTGGCCACCAACTAGTCCTTCCACTTCTCATCCTGCAACATCTTGAGCTCATTCCACCTTGCTATCTTCTATTCTTTGCGTTCGGCGATCAACACCTTCTTGGTCCACAAGTTCTTCTTTGTAAGTGCCACCGAACATATTTCTCGTCTTTCTTTCTTTTGCAAACCCTTGGCCTTCTGGTCTATTGTTCGCATATTCATCAACCTCGTCATCCTCCTAAACGGATATGCTAAACCTTGATCTCTTTGGAGTGGTCTCCGCGACTTTTTGGATCCACTTCTTGTTCCCGCATAGCTCTTTGTAGCAATGTTGCAATGTGAAGGGCTTGTGGCTGAACTTGCCATTCCTATGCTCGAATAGTTCTTGGATGTAGGGGGCCATACTCCGCCACTTGCACACCGCTCGATGGTGCATGATTCACTTGGTTGATGCAACTGGACCATCGGTTGCATGGGGTCATGAATGGTGCTCCAACGATGCCCAAGAAAACCTTGCGTACGGCTTGATTGCATGTCCACAGATTGGTTGTAACGCTCGGTAATTCTTTCCCAAAACATAGTCTTAGTTTGATCTATTCCAATCGTTGCATCCATGGAGATCGCGCACCAAGCATCGCAAAGAGCAATATCCTCTTTTTGGTTGTAGTTGGCGGTGCGTAACCTTGATGCCCATGTGCTTTCTTTGATCACCTCCACCACATCCCTCTTCCTCGGCCAGATCTTCATCGGCCACCACTTCCTCATCCTCCTCCTCTTCCTCGGCACCTCTTGCTCCACGTCTTGGGCTGCCAAATGATCCCAAACGGAGTCGAAGTGGAGATCATCAAGTCCAATGGCGGTCGGGGACTCCAAACTCATGAGGAATTTGGCCATGTTCATCCCCACTCATGTTGGCATTACGTCGATCACTTGGTTGTCATGACCCTTCTTGTCGGTTGTGGCCGCCGCTCGCCCCAGAGTAGTGGCTATAGGGGGGTTCCGGAGTGACTACATGAGAAGACGACCTTGGCCAAGGCACCACCATGGCCTTCTTCTTCTTCTTCTTCTTCTTCTTCTTCTTGTTCTTCTTGTCCTTCTTCTTCTTCTTCTTCTTCTACAAGCACTGGAGGGAGCCGAAGGCGCGTTGCCGTCATCGCCCCTCCCTCATCGGAGTTGGGCAAACATTGTTGTAGTAGACAGTCGGGAAGTCGTTGTGCTAAGGCCCCATAGGACCAGTGCACCAGAACAACAACCACCGGTGATGAAGAGAAGCGTAGACCGGAAGAATCCAACTTGTAGACACAAGAACACAAATGAACGAAGACCGGATCCATGTGAATCCAGTGAAAACAAACGCCAACCAAATCCCATGAGATCCATCGGAGACAAAACTTCACATGCACTCCGACGATGCTAGAGACATCACCGAAACGGAGGCTAGGTGGGGAGAAAATTATTCCATCTACATAAAGTCACCGCCCTCTCATATCTCTGAGTAGGACACAAACCATAATAAAACTTAAAAAACATTAAAAAACATAGCCCTCCCACCGGTAACATCCGAGATCCACCGTACCTCCATGGTCCTAAGACCAGTTGAGACAAGGTAGACCGACAGCAACGCTGGCTGGAGTCGGGAGAAACCCTAGCACACTCTGTTCAGTGTACGAGCGGACGCCGCTGTGCATGGCACCGTACTGTACGGGTGCATATCTTGTCAATAGTGCCCCACATTTCAACACTTTACTACTGCAGCATAATCAGACCAAATAACAAGAAACATAGATTGATGATCCAATACTGTCCTAATTACTTCTCTCATCGCCATCATCTCTGCTTCAGTTGCATCTGTGCAATGTGGCACAAACAAGCAAGCTGAAAGAACATGCTTCAGTTGCCTCTGTGCAATCTGGCACAAACTAGCAAGCTGAAAGAACATCGCTCCCCTATGTGGCTCCTTCACTTGATTAAAAACAAACATCACTCAGTATATTTCTTGCAAGGGAAAACATCACTTAGTATGCAATAATGTTAGACTATCTACAAGCGTTTTACTTAACATTCCAAACTAATTTTCCCATGCTAAATTTAATGGGGGTGGACCCCTAATCCCCTATTACCAATCATTATCCTTCACATCATCTTGCCTGTAAAAAAATTAAGTAACCTTTTGTAGATGTACCATTACTCCTCGGTATGCAATAAAAAACCAGTTTCACTAATTATAATTCAGCCTTTTTTTGTAGGTTTAAAAAATGAAAAATGGCATGAATTTCAAAAACGTTCATGAATTTTAAAAGAGTAAATTCCATTTTTTACCCCCAAAATGTGCGCTTGTGTCAGATAACATCACAAATCGGCTTTTTGTCAAATTGTTACTAGTAATTTAGACATTCCTTCCACATTTTGCTCCCATCCAAAATTTCCCCCAAACAAGTTCTACTTATGCTGCCATGTACATGTTTTGTTTCTTCTAGTTTCGATGCAGTCTGGGTTTTTCCTTGTGAAAAAATCGGTCCATTCCGGCCCACTACTAGGCCTGATCCGATTCGTGTTGCAGCAAAACACACTGTGCCACGTCGCATCCCAAATTCCTCTCTGCTGCTTCAACGAACCTTAATTCCCAAATCACACACTCTCTTAGCTGCGCGAGTGCTCATTCTCCCAGCTTCATCTCACCACAATCGCCGCCTTTTGTGTTGTTGGCTGCTCCGCCGACGCTGCTGTCATTTCTGCTCTCCTTGTCTGCTTTGAGCTATGCCTTCGTGGAAGGACGGGGAGGATAGCTCGGACAAAGAATTGTCCATTATTGGCTCCTAGTAAGTCAAATTCATTTCTAGGGTTAGTACGTTTGAAGGTTGGTAGTTATGTCCATTCCATACCTTTGTTTTCCTACAATGCTTTCATAAAACACCTGACACTGTAGTGGATCCATCTTTTTGTGGCTCACTGCTTGAATCAGAACCAAAGTGTGTTCTCCATGGTGAGAGACCGAGTAAGATGGTTGCTTTTGAAGGGCGGTTAACCAGGAGGAGATTTCTGGGTTGTGTTGTTGAGGTTTGTGCTTAATTGGTAACTTTTGTTTTAGTGTTGTGATGCTTTATGCTTGCTGTTAACTGAATATGCTTGTTGTTATGCTCTATGCTTGATGTTCCCTGAATATGTCTTAGTGCTATTCTAACTGAATATGCTTGTTGTCATGCTCTACGCTTGTTGTTAACGGAATATGTTTTAGTGTTGTTCTAACTGAATTTACCACATTTATTGAATGTAATGCATTTACTGAGTATAGACAATAACTTTTGTCAACTAAATTTAGTAAGGTGTCTATGCCTAACTAAATTTACTGATTTTTTTGCATTTACTGGATTTTGTGTGTTAACTAGATTTAGAAACCTCATTTAGTTTTATGATTTGTGATGTGATGCTCTATGCTCTCTGTTGTAGCTGAATATGTTTTAGTATTGTTCTATGTCAAATTGAATTATTGTATTTTGTGCATTAACTGAATATAGACACCTTCACTGAATGCACTGCATTTTTAGACAACTTAACCGAGTGTTTTATAGACCTTAACTAATTTTTTGACATCTTAACCGAACTTTTTTGACACCTACTTATTAATTTGAATGGTTTACTCGATTCCATTTGTTCATTTTCACTTCCTCAGTGTCTTGCATTTGCAGGGTGGTGTTAACTGTGGGGTGATGCAGTGGGTTAATACTCCTTTGCCTGAGCTACTACAATTGTGCCTCACAAAGTTGTGGGACATGTACCATGATTAGAATTATGGTAGAGTGGAGGACCAAGAAGCTCATGAGAAAGATGTGTCCAAACTAAAGGAGGAGAATAAGAAACTAGCCAACAGGTACATGCAGTGGCTTACTGATGTATCAAAACTATTTGACTATCAAGATGGTGTGCATGCCAATGACATGAACTGCACTAGATGACATCTTAGAACTAAGACGAAGAAGAAACAGGTAGAGGATCATGCCAAGATTGAGATACAGCTGAAGAAGGTCAAGCTAGCCAAGGAGCACATGTGCACTGTTCAATCTCGAGTACATATCATCCACAATCCAGGAAAGCTATGAAAGAGATCAAGGTGGAGATGGACATGCTCAAAGAGCAGAAGAAAAAGCTGGAGTTTTCTGTTGCTGAAGGTTGTGCAGAAGAGCAAGGATAAGCTAGACATGATCAAGGTAATTATGGATGAGTGAAGTGGTAGCTTTGTTGGTTAAGTAAATATAAGGCATTTATATGTAGTAGGCCTTGGAATGTCACTAGTAGAAAATGGGCCTTTACAACCGGCTTGGGAGGGCCTTTAGT
>CBMN010752221.1:0-13942 GCA_000582825.1 Hordeum pubiflorum
CGCCCGCCGCGTCCTGCCGCGCCGCGCCCCACCCCGCAGCGTCCGTCGCACTCGCCGCTCGCGCACCCGCCGACCGCCGCGCCGGCCTTGCGTGCTGGGTGCCTGGGTGGGGTGGTGGGTGAAAAGGAGGAGAGAGAGAGAGCGGTGGGTGTGTGATGGGTCTGTTTTGTTTCGATGGCATACGGGGGCCACCATGTGCATGAGCGGACGTAGCCGGACGCACGGGCGTGGAAAACGTCCGCCTTCTGCCCGCTTTGGCCTCAAATCCAGACCAAGTTTGAGGTGAAAATGAGGTCAGACGGATGCGACGCGGATGGATTTTGCGGATAGGGTCAGGTGTTGGACCGTCTCATGTGTCCGTTTGGACCAAAGGGACCTATGGGCACGATTTGGGGTGGTGCGTTGGAGTTGCCCTAACCTCACGAGCCCACGACGCGCACGCCCCGCACTCGCACGCCGCACGCCCCGCACCCGCCCACGCGCCCACGCCATCCAAGGCAGCGGCCGGCCAGGAGCGCCATGGAGGCCGACTCGGCGACCCCGTCCCCTCCGGGGTCGAGGAAGCGCTCGTCCCGCCCCAGGCCCCGCCCGGACGACGGCCGCCCGGAGCCCTACCCTAGCCCCCGCGCCTCCCCCACCCGCAGGAGCGAGCGCACGCGCAGGCCGCGCGCGCCCCCGGACTCCGACGCGGTGACCGCGCCCGCCGAGCGCAGGGCCCGCGCGCCACCCCAGGACTCCTCGCCCTCGCCGGCCATGCGCAGGCCCGTCCGCGCCTTCCAGGAGGCCGCCGCGCTGGCCGCGCTCGCCGCGAGCGCGCCCGCCGCGTCCTCCTCGGGCGCCAGATCCTACGGCGTGGTCTGGAGCGACGCCGACGAGGTCGCGCTCCTTAACGCGGCCGCCGCCTTCCGCGTGCGCCACGGCCGCGTCCCGGGCCTCCCGGACATGGGCGCGCTCTTCGACGCCATCAGGGGCTCCATCTCCCCGCACATCGACCAGCCCAAGGTGTACTACAAGCTGAAGCGGCTCAAGAGCAAGTTCGACCACGCCGTGCCGTCCGCGGTCGTCAGCCGGCACGAGCAACGCCTGCGCGACCTCTGCAAGAAGGTCTGGGGCGCCAACTTCGGCATGCCTGCCGAAAAGGATGTGGCGCCGGAGGACGAGGAGGACGAGGACGAGGAGGAGGAGGAGGAGCGCGGGCGCGGCAACGTCCCGGACGCGGCAGCCATGCTCCCGGTGGCCACGGAGGTCCTCGATGCGTACTGGAAGACGGATGGCCCAGCGCTGTCCGGCGTGTCCCTGGAGAAGGGGCTTTCAAAGCTAGCAACAGAAGACGCGAGATGGATCGAAGCCAAGTGGAGGCGGCAGCTGGATGCAGAAGTGCACTCGCAGATTAAGCGGCATGATCTGGCCAAGGAGGTCTACGGCTTGCTCCTTGACGCCATTAAGGGCCTCGGCCCCTAGCTCGGGTATGACTGTCAACTGCCATGCTGCATCTGGTCTGCAGGAAACTACTAGTATGCTATTTGCTTCACCAGTTTTACAACTTCTTGCTGGGTAATCAGTTTACAGTTGCTGCGCATTCTGTTATTTAGTGTCTGTTGCGGTCAATTACAGTATATTTGCTTTGTAAAATTGCTTGGAGATTGAGTTTCATTCTGTTATGTAATGTCTGGCTATTCGAACAGCTAGAAGATACTGTTAAATTCTGCAATTATGCTCCCCTTCAGTGCGAACGAAGTAACATCTTATGTGAAAAACTGTGAAAGATCTGAACTCGAGCATGCGAAAATATCTTGGTTTCGGTTTGTTTACTCCACTAAACCCAGAGAATTGCATAATTCAGATCTCAGATTTTATTATTTATTCTCTAAATCAGACTTAACGATATCAGTTCTAAATTGCCAGCAACTCATCAGTTCATAGTTTTCGAGTACTACTGTAACCCTTATTTCAATATGTCCATGCACATCCGATTCTCAAATACAAACACATCCTACTTCTATTACTGATACAGCCAAGGCAGAAACAGTTCTGTTATAGTTGTGCTTCTTCTATGCAATGATGCAGTACAATCTATGCAAATATGCAATCTATGTGGCGCAATGCTGTCTGGAATTCTTGGTTCATGCAAAAATAATAACAGAATATTCTATCTATGCATGGGTAATGTTGGTTTCATATTCCTGAGAGCACCTGAATCATCTCGAGGACAAAGGCTATCTTGTCCCTACCCCACTTGAAATTTCTCCTGAATATCTACACTGCAGAGTCATACTTATAGGATTTCCATCTGTTCTGTGACCGGCTGCAGGTTTACAGTAGTAAAGTTCATAGTAACAACACAGTGAGCTTTCTTCCATTGTCTCACCTGCTGAGCAGTCAGCACCATTTGAATTTACCCATCTCTTCTCAAGTCTTTGGTTAGTGGTGCGAGCGTGGTGGAAACGCTCGTCTTGTAGAGAAGTGCTTATGCTGGTTGGCATATGCAGGTCCTTATTTTGATCTCCTTTTAGTGCAGTATTCCTGCTTTTCATAAAACAATAATCATTGGTTTTCGTAACCCTTGTTGTCTACTAAAGATTTTCATTAGCTTTTGTAGACATTGCGGAAATATTACAACTAGTCACTAGAGCTTACGACATTGTCGGGGCTGTCCATGTCTGCCACGCAACACTTGGAAAGAATCTGAGCATACTTTGTGTGAGATATCTTCTTCCCTTGTTTGCATCCCCACTCATGTGTTCTAACAGAGATGGTTTTAACCAACACTCTTGCAGGTACAAGTTGATGAGGTGTGCTGAGCCAGCGATGCCGTTCTAATAGAGGCTGTTTGAGCAGATCTGTATCCAGTTGCGGAGTTACAAGACCTTATCAAGTAATGATCAGCGCCGACATGCTGTAGCTGTACAATCTGCATGCCTCGTGACTGTCACTTTGCTTTAGGTTCATATAGGTGCTGGTTTTTGCTCTTCCTTTAGATTCAGACCATGAAAATGATTCAGATGCTCAAACGATTTGTAAACTGTTTGTAACGTCTGTAGCCGTGATGTTAGGCCTGCATTTTCAACTGTAAGAATCCATCATATTTGATATTCATTGCTTGGTAGTGTGTTGAAATTTGCTTAATTTGTGCTACTGAATTCCCATTTCCATGATTTGCCATTAAACAGATGATTATTTCCCATATGCCATTGATGTTCAGAAGTCAGGCACTCCATGAGCCCCTGCCAAAATGCATTTTCATCCTTTTATTCTGTTGCTGACCAGCAAGAACCAGAGAACAATATATAAGTTACTTGCTGTGCTATTTTGCACGACACTGATCGCAAGTTCCAGTGGGTTTTGCAAGCATCTTCAGTGAGGAAGCCTGATGATTATAAAGATCGTGCAAGCAGCAGCAATAAGTAGCAACACAACAGTACAGAGGACAATACTACTCCCTCCGTTCACTTTTATAAGTCGTTTCAGACAACTCAAATTAAGCTATTTTGCACTGTGTCTGAAATATCTACAAGGTCTTATAAAAGTGAACAGAGGGAGTACAAGACATTATATACATGCATAAAACGTAATCAGTTGGAGATTCTGCTGGTTTATCTGCACCCGTGCTCCTTGTTATTGGTCCCAGGACTCAATTCACTTGGCTGGCCTGGAATGATGCTGCAATCTTCGTGACTGGTGAGTGTATGCTGCCCCTTCCCTTCTTGGGGGTTCTAGTCCGCGCCCCTTTTATTTCACGCGCATTACGTTACGAGGTTTCTTCTTCTGAAATACATTTTGCAAATTACACCCAAAGTCATGATCTGAAACTATAACTACAGATGATCAAATACTTTTTTTTGCCAATTTACCTCTTGTTCATCTTAGAGGCTTGTGGATCAGCTCCTTGTCTTGTGATGGAAACACAAAAGGCATTATGATGACTAATTCCATCATCAGTTCCGAAGGACTCTGTGGAGCTGAGCTCCCAGCGCCGTCAGTGTGAGGGGTTTCTGGATCAGGCCGTTTATCCCCGAGTGGCGGCACATCTCACGGATGCTGTCGTCGACGGTCACGGCAAGAGCAGCAACAATGAGAAGCCAGCGGCGGTTCTTGAGCCCCCTGATCCGGAGGGCCACCTCAAATGCATCCATGTCAAGGTCGAGGAGGAGGAGCTGGAATGAGGAGCCGGCGCTCCCAAGCAAGGCCAGGCAATGGGCGCCTGACGACACCGATATGACCTGGCATCCAAGCTCCTCGAGGAGCTTCTGGGTCACCGCCCGGGTCATCCCGTCGCCGTCAGCGAGCAGGATCCTCAGGCCATTGAAGTGAGGGATGGACGACGACGTTCTTCGGCACATGCCTGATTGCTGCAGCTGGAAGTGCAGGATGAGGGTGATGCTTTCGCCATCCGATGCCGACCACATGGTACCGTTCATCATCTGAAGAAATGAGGGGATGGATGAATTAACAGTAACAACTGGTAGCTACAAAATTTGCTTTCCGTATACCAAGTGAGTACCAACCTGCACGATCTTCTTGCACATGTTGATCTGAGAGCTGACCGGTCCACTGGGTGGCTGGCTGCACCCAGTTGATCTTTCCATGGCAACCTGAAACTCAACGCATATGCTACAACCTGTAGACAGATTTGGCCACACTGGGGTGGAATCCTTTTGATCCGGGCTGCAGCTTGTGACGGAGAATGAGAGACGCCCTGCTCCATCGCCGCGTCGCTGACCGAGCACGTCACCCGCCATTTGCAGCAGGAGATGGAAGACCCTCGTCTCGTCGCCGACAACCCACTCAGGCAAGGAACTCTCCAGCTGGTACGAGAAACCAACCCCACCGCAGCTGGCCAGGCACCCCGCGACGCTCATGGCCTCCCTCATCAAGGATCGCAGGTCGAACGGCATGCGGTTCACCGTCAACGTCTCGGTGTCGACGTCGTTCATCAATGCGAGCGACAGGGTGCTCGTCCTGGCAATGGCGTCGGCCACGAGCCTCTGTTCGGGGCGCATGTCCTCCGCCTGCCGCACCATGGAGAGCAGCCCGATGATCGAGTGCATCGGCCTTCGCATGCCGTCGCACATGGCGCTCTGGATGCTGTTGATACCCTCGGTCGCCATCATCGCGTCGTGCTTGGCGTGCAGCAAGGCCCTGTTCTGCTCGGCAAGCCTGTCGCTCATGGCCTGCCACTCCTCTAGGACCGCCG
Source organism: Hordeum pubiflorum (assembly GCA_000582825.1). NCBI lineage: Eukaryota > Viridiplantae > Streptophyta > Magnoliopsida > Poales > Poaceae > Hordeum > Hordeum pubiflorum. The sequence continues at coordinate 5,195 of CBMN010752221.1, forward strand.
CGTAGGAGAGCGCCACGGCGACCTGGTCGGCGATAACCTGCATAACCTCCAGGTCATGGGCGCCCCACTCTCTGGAACCGGAGCCTGATGCCTTGCTGCGCAGAGCCAACACCAAGATGGCATATGAGCTCGCCACCGGCGTCTTTCTTCCATCGAAGTTGGAGACCTTGAGCATAGGGATCCGTATGGCAGCCACGGCTCCGGGCGGCTGGAGCTCGCCGCTGCTCGCCGTCGCGAGCTCCGAGCCTGGCCCGAGCACCTTGGCAGCCTCGCTTGCCATTACGCCGAGCACGTCCGGGTCATCCGCGGAGATGGGGGCCTGCGAGCCGAGCACGACGCGGACGGGGCCCTTGCCCCTGAGGCTGAGCTGGTGCACCAGGTGGAGGTCGTCGCCGGCGTCGCGGCCGGGCATCCATACGGCGCAGCTGTGGAGCTCGAGGGCGTCGGCGAGGTGGAGCATGGTGGTGTGGAGGATGGCGTGCGCGTCGAGAGGGGAGCTGCGGATGCGGTGGGTGAGCATGCGGACGACGCGGGAGGTGGCCTCGACGCGGCGGCGGATGAGGCCGAGGTCGCGGTCGAGCTGGCGGGCCTTGGCCCGCAGGAAGGCCTCCCGGAGCTTGGCTCGGATGAGGCGCGGGATGAGGGCGACGAGGGAGACGGCGGTGGCGAAGGAGACGAGCGCGGCGAGGAGCTTGGCGGCGGTGGAGGCGAGGAGGAGGCCCGAGGAGTGCGGGTGCGCGTGGGAGAAGACGGCGAGCAGGTGGGTGGCGCCGCCGAGCACGGCGAAGGCGGCCAGCTGCAGCAGCAGCCACTTGAGCGGCGCCAGGTCGGCGCAGGAGGCGAAGTAGAGCAGCTCCAGCGGGATGGAGAGGCCGCGATGAGGAAGTCGCTCACCCGCTGGCACTGCAGCATCGCCTGCACCGCGCCGTCGTCCCGCCCGTCGCACGCGCCGCCGCAGTAGTACCGCTGCACCGCCCCCGCCCCCACCGCCGCGAAGTGCCGCGTCATCGCTCCGGTCGGTTCCCTCCGGTGGCTGGTCGAGCTAGCTAGGTGGTCCGAGCGGTCAGACTAGTGCATGCGGTAGTACGGAGTACTATATGCATGCGCGCAATGATTTGGTCGGAGAAGACGCCGACGTGGAGAGAGAGGCCCGGAGGTGGCGGTTGATTCCGGTGCGGTGGAGGGCGGGGGGGAAGACAGGTGTGTCCCGAACGCTGACATGCCCCATGCAGTGGCCCGCCATGCATCGGGGCACCACCCTGACTGGCTGACAGCCCAACCCCAGGCCCTGCAACAGAGGCATGGCTTCCTCTGAGAGAAAAACAGAGGGATGGCCATGGAATGGAGGGAAGAATATCATATGAAAACTAATATTGATGAAACCATATGAAAAAAGTATTTCTAAGTTTTTAAAAAAATATCTAAAAGAAGGATATTAAGAATGTGACGTTCTATTGCCACGTGAAATTTCAAGTTCAAACACATTACATGATGTGAGTTACAAAAATAACAAAATCAGTTTTGTGTGGCAATAAAACATAACCCTCTTAATATTCTGTATATTTTCAGATTTTTTTTAAACATTTAAATATGGTTTTCATGAAGTTTTCTTTAAATATTGGTTTTTCATATGATATTCTCCTGGCATGGAGACAAACTTTTGAAAAAGAGGGGGAAGGACTCGGCAAATGCATCTTCTCATTCCGTACTCACGCACTCTCCCAGCCGAGCCAGCACAACTTTCCAAGTTCCCAGGAAGATGATGATCCATTTCGACCCATTTTTCGGCGGAGCTGCTGTATGAATCAACTGGACCAAAGAGCATTCCTTGTGAAAAAACTAGCTCGGAAAATCCTTATTCGCTCCACCAGATTATTCATTTATTATTCCTGTTCTAATTAACAGGTACACGGAATGTTCTGCAGATGAAGAAGCATGTTCACAGGTATGTATCACAAAAGAGCAACACGCTTAGGTATGTCACTGAAAGAATGTGTTGTCGGCTTCTCATGGGCCTATGAAAGGCTAGGCCAGCGAGAGCTCCCCGGCAGGGATTTTCCTCTTCACCAGTTTCTCCCATGACTCGTTGGTTTCTTCTATCACCTTCAGGGCATATTCCTGGTTGCAGCAAAAAATGATACGTAGATAGATACCATCAGAAATATATTGTATCATCTGAGTTTCAGGAGGATAAACCAACAAGCTCAGCTAAGATCGGCCTTACCTTGCTTGTGGGCTTGTTGCCGAGGCCGAATCTGTTGGCGGGCTTCCCGTCTGGGATCTTGTAGTCTCTGAACCAGTCTCTGATAGCAGTCAATGTTCCCTGAATAGGTGCCGCAATTAGGTTTCGATCAATGCCAACTGTGGAACTGAACTTGGAAAAGCTAAGATAACTTGCACATTTTTAACATAATAAAAACCTAACAACCACAGATAGGAAAAACCCTCTTGTGAATGCCCTCGTGGTTGTTACAGAAAAGCATGTGGTAGGTTACTAGAGTTCAATAATTATACCAGGACTACTCTGTGTGTTTTCTTTTCAATGCCATGAATGCAATCTAAATATTCTTGGCACTGATATCTGGATGATATTAATTAGGGGAAACGAGTACAGAGAAAACATCCAGGTGTAGGTGCAACTAAGTTGCTCCCAAGCTACTTAGCTGAGGTCAATACTAGAAACAGAAAATGGTGCTCATATGATATGTGTGCATATCCTACTTTCCTTAAGGATATATTGGCACCAGACATCCAAGGAGAACAAGGATAAACACTAAAACGTAAGGACAAGGACATCAATCATACCGGAAAATGCTCCTCGACATCATCTACATCATTCACAAGAGATGCTTTGGGATCATCCAAAGATATGGCCACAATTTTCCAGTCAAGCTCTCCCTCATCAATCATTGCTAAAGCTGCCAATGGTTTCACCCTAAGAACATCCCCAATATTGGCCCGTCTTTCACCAATCTCGACAACATCAACTGAGAAAGGAAGTCAAGGGAAATATTTATTACAGTGAGGATAGGGCTAATACAAAAACCATGCTCATCAAAGACAGTAAAACAGAGAAGTTAACTACCAGGATCATTGTCTCCAAGTGCTCCTTCAACATCAGCATTTGCAGCTGTCGGGTCCTCCCATGTCTGGGGAAGTAACCCGTAGTTCCAGTTGATGTTGTACCTGATATAACAGATGATATCAGGAATAGCCACACACAAATTTATCAACAGGAGCAATAGTTGCATCAACTCATTGTCTCAATTGCCTTGGTAGCAAGCAGGGGAATTTCTCACTTGAATCTTATGCCAAATAAAAGCTCAACAAGAAAATGAAAACTTCAATAAATATGCACACTGACCCCTTTTCAACAGGAACCAAAATATTCAACAGCACACTTTAACTTGAATCAGTACAACCTAGCTATGGTCAGTTAAGGTTTGGTGGCATTTAATCGTAGAGATTTTTAAGAGCACTCTCGATTTGATTTTATAGAAATATGAACAGTGTATCCTCACGAGATCTACTATATTTGAGATGGGCATATGACAAAAGGGAACCAAACTAGACTTAAAAGCGATCCCACTGCCAAACATAGAAGAATATAAAATCTTGAAGAAATCCCTGAAAGAGAGAAGTCCATATTACAATCTGAACTCTTCCATTTGTCTAAATTCAACCCTGAACTCTGAAACCGCCTAAGATTCACCCCTGAACAATCAAAACCGGCTAGGAATCAACCCTCCCCTCTTCTCAAACCGTTTTTTGCCGAATAGGCCTGGTTTTGACCCATTACCAGCCAGTCGGCAGCCAAGCAAGCCCACTTCAATTAAATTTTGACTAAAAAATGGATGTGCCCACAAAAATTGAAAACCATCTGTAAAATCAACACTAATATAGTGAACATTCTGGGACAGTTTAACACGTTTTGCCAAACAGATTAAAAAATACACTTAAATCAAATTTTCAGCCCCTTTTTTTTGTCAAATTTTGTCCCCAAAAAATGAAAATGTCCAGAAATAATCGAAGAACATCTGTAAAATCAACACTAATACAGTGATAATGCTGGCAAAGTTTCACACATTTTTGCCAAGCGGATTTGAAACTGCAATTAAATTACAGTTTCAGCCCCTTTTTGGCATTTGACAAAAAAATTGAAGTGTTCAAAACAAATTGAAACAATTCTGTAAAATAAACACTAATATAGTGATCATTCTGGAAAGTTTCAAACATTTCTCCAAACAGAATTAAGACCGCCCTCAAAATTTAACCAAAAAAGGTGCTGAAAATGTAATTTAAGTCTATTTTTAAATCTGTTTAGCAAAAAAGTGTGAAACTTTCCCAGAATGATCACTATAGTAGTGTTGATTTTACATATTTTTTTCATTTTTTTCTCCAAACTTCCATTTTCTGGTCAAAATTTAATTTAAGTGAGCTTGCTTACTGGGATGCTGACCGGCCGGTCAACGGGTAAAAACCAGGCCTACTCAGCGAAAACCATTTTGAGGAGAGAGGAGGGTGAATCTTAATGGTTTCATAGTTCAGGGTTGAATCTTAGACGGTTTCAGAGTTCATGGTTGAATTAGACAGATGGGAGAGTTCAGGGTTGTAACGTGGACTTCTCTCTCCCTGAAATAAAACATATGGCGGCCTCTATAGCCTTTCTACATTGAAGTAAAGCTTCCCAAAAGCGATTGATGCAAGAATACTAATCTCCTATCATTTCCCCACTATACCACAAAGGAAAGCACGAAAAGAACTACCACTCTGCCAGTTTTCCTTGCAAAGTTGCCTTTTAAATAAAGGACAACAACAACCATCGGTTGGTGCAAAGTTTCCTAATATAAACACAAAATCACAATCTACAGTGACAAACAAAGATAATGCGTTTGCCTTCATATTGCCACTTACGGTTGCGGATAATAACAATCTACAGTGAAAGCAAATATCATGTATGTGTCTTCATATTGGTGCTTACGGTTGCGGATAATAACAATCTACAGTGAAAGCAAATATCATGTATTTGTCTTCATATTGGTGCTTACGGTTACGAACAATGACAATCAACAGTGACAAGCAAAGACCATCTGTTTGTCTGCATAAACACAAAATGACAACTAACAGTGAAAATAAACAGTTTAGTTATGGACATTCCACCACAACACTTCAGTTGGTGCCACTAGAACACGTATATCAACTATCAGTACAAGTGCAAGTGTTTCTCTTCACATTGCCACTTACAGATCTTTCTATCAAGGTTAAGTTGTCTGCCAGCATTTCCACAAAGGATCATCAAATTGGCAGAAAGTACACGGAATGCATCTTCATATTTACCAATTTGCATAAAAATTGTAACCCTTAACACTGGCTAGACCAGACAACAGACATATTTACTCAGCGATAATTCCATAGTCTCAGCCATAAAGGCGAAAAAGACTCTAAACATTTGGCTGAAGACTACAACTACTCTCTTAATCCTGACATCAATAAATGAACCAAATTACTAATTCCAGCCGTCCATTACGACAACTGAATTATACCAGCTAAATTCTTAAGAAGGATGTAATCTCCAACTTAGGTCTATATTTTCCACTAAATTTCTAAAAACCATCGCCATAGACTAAAATTGAAAATGCGCCAATCTTATTTCACCAAATTTTATCATGGGGATGGTATACTCCCTCTTTGTAACACACTGTTTTTTCCTTGAGTTAAGGCTCTAGAACCAAAAACGAAATAGGATTTCTGGTAGTGCAACAGGAAGTCTACAACTGTTACTCATCTCTAATCGACTCCATTCTCGTTATTACGATGGGAGTAAAAAGCTTGAAAATTTGGTACGCTTACGGCCTTCTCTCCTTGTCGATGAAACCTCTGCCCCACTACCAATTTTTTCCATTTATGAAGGGCCTCATAGCCCCCAATTTCATTTCATCATGAAATTGGAGTTCAGAACAGCAATCAGTATGCCTCTAGAGATCTAGCCTCCAGCTCAATCTCAATCATTTGGCTCGTTATTGTAGTCCCGACTTAAATTTGTGTGCTTCCAGTTTTGACACGGAAGACGCAATATTTTCAGCAATAAACGTAAATTACGGCATTTGGGGTCGAAATTTCCTTGGTTTCAGAGTCCTTACGGGTAGTAACGGAGGTTGCCCTTCTTGGTGTCCTGCTTGATGGGCGTGTAGGCCTCGTCGGTGGCGACCTCCATCTTGGCGCTGCTCTCCTTGGGGATCTCCACGATGAAGTGGAACGCCCCGTCCCCGGCGCGGAGCGGCACGTCGTGCCACGGGGACACCTTGCGGCCGCCGCCGTCGACGAGGAAGACGCGGTAGTCGAGCGTCTCCGGCTGGCCCTGGTCCTTGGGCTTGAGCTCGGTGGGCCTGAGGAGCGCGGTGGTGGTGAGCCCCGGGCGCTGGAAGCGGACGGCGGTGCGGGGGCGGCAGCTGCTGCGCCGGAGGCCGACGCCCGCCAGGCGCGTGAAGCGGGTCGCCGCGGTGGCGGATGCCGTGACCGCCGTCGCCATTCGGGGTGTCCCTGGGGGGTAGCCGGGGTTGGTGAGGAGCGGGTGGTGGCGGCGGCGGCGGTCACTGCGGACTGGAAAGTGGAGCTGCGGATGACGAGGCGATGAAACTTTTTGCGGATTTTGCGTGGTGGCTACGGGCTATGCTAGGTGGGCCCTATCCTGACAGATCTCAAGAATGTTTCCATGGGCCACGTGCAGGGCTTGTTCGTTGGGTAGGCTTAGGCCCATTTCAATGTTGGGCTAAACAATTGGGCTCCCAGTCTGTTACGTGCTTCCGTTGGTCTTTTCTCAATTCCATGAAGAAAAACTCATTGCACTAAAAAAACACCCATTCCTCATTTGGAATACCAGAAACTAGAAATGCATAAAAGTGCTGTTCGGATGTCACGTAGAAAAAACAGATGAATTGTCGACACAAAGAGATAAAAAATGGAGTAGAATCTTATGTATGGTTTTCCTCCAAAATTTCTATGGAATAGGCCATTCCATAGAAAAATCCAAAGAAATGTAGAATAAAAATTTCTTTTTTCCAAATGTTACCAAAGGAATTTTTTCTATGGGAATTTTATCTTCTGAAATTTCTACGGTTGTCTCTTGTACCAAACAGGGTCTTAAAATCTGAAGTTAAATAACTCATGTTATCATCATCTTTTCACATGTATATAGGTAGAAAACACTAGTACAACGTAGGCGTGCATACAATCACACATTACTTACTAAAGAATAGAGTTGCGAAGTTTCAAGATTGACTAAATCATCATATGCGGCTCGTTGTTGATAGTATATCATGATGATCTCACTCAGAGAACAATTTAGCGTTACTTGGACACATGAGTCGGCCAACAATGTTTGCTTCTCACCTAGCCGCCTCTCGTTTCCTTCGTCCTCTTCTCCAGCAAGGCCGCTATTCCCCTCCGTCTTCAACAGCCATTTAGGTGTGAGGAGACGGTATGGTGTGTATTTTCATTTCGTGTAGATTTTTGTCGATGCATCTTAGCGGTGATGTTGAGGCAGCAAAAACATCACGGTGATGGAATAAGTCCCTTTTGGCATCCTTCCCGTCTAGACAAAGTTTTTCCAATGTCAACCGCGGGCTTGTCAGGGTGTGGTCCCATGGATATTGGCAACCAGATTTTTTGGGCGATGTGATGGTGCCGACGATGGCAATCAAAATAGTCAATCCTAATGTTGGATCTAGGTGAGTGTGAAGGTGGAACGGGAGAGCCTCCTCTCTTTGTAAAGCCTCCTCCCTGTCTGACAAATCTCCAACATCTTATTCACGGGCCGCATCCCTGTCTGACAATCTTCCAGGGTGTAATTTGCCATGACTCTCGCGACACGTTTCTATTGCGATTCCTCTAGCACATGGTGGTGCGTGTTGTTGATAGAGATTCTGGTGCGGTTTTTGCAACTGCTCCTTACCGCACTTTTCTGCGATGATGAGGTTGGTGACGTTTCTGCTGGCTTGCTAAGAAGATGGAGTTGAAAGACTTTGAAGACTATGGATGTAAAGTATTTTCTTATTTCTTGTTTGGGTCTTTCTGTGGGTGTTTGTTAAAAAAAAACAATGAATGGTTTCCGTATTGTGGTCTACACATGAAAAATGAAAGGCAAATAGTGGAAATTTCTATTGGAGCTTGGTCTTTTTCTTGTGGGTATTGGAGCTCGGTCTTTATGAAGCCTTTTTTCTTAAGGATTCAAAAGGTGAACTTTTTTGTTTTAAAATTTTCAGCAAAATACACATGTACATAGGGATGCATTCTGCATGTTCGTAAAGTTTCGTGATGAAATAAATTAAGCACAAAAATCACAAAATATCTTCTTCAACACTTGTTTGAACTTAAATAAGTATTTTATTTTACTAAAAAAACAGGCTTCGGTGGAGCTGGGGAGGAAAAAAATCTACACTCCACAAATAGCAGGTTAGTTCTGCCTACAAGGTCATGATCGGTTCTTCTTGCTGGGCATATGCCACATCAGCTTTTACTTGTCAACTTAGATGCCATGTCACGCAGAAACATCTTCAACAATCTTCTTTGGGGTTGCAACTTAACCGGTACATTAACTCTCACCTCGTTTCTTGTTTTTTGACATGAATAAAGGAATTAACCAATAAGAGACGTGGGGTGTGTATGTTTTTAATGACTTGAGTGTAGGAGATATGCCCTAGNNNNAATAATAAATGTTATTGATTATTTCCCTGTTCATAATTAGGTTTA
>CBMN010752233.1:3316-20775 GCA_000582825.1 Hordeum pubiflorum
AGGGCATATTTCCAACAGTTCACATATATATGATGTCTAACTAAATAGGATGGCATGACATAATCCACAATATATGTTGTCTAAGTAAATAAGATGGCATGATATAATTCATATATACAGGGTCGTCTCCAGAAATTCGGGGCCCCGGGCGAAAATCAAAATGTGGCCCAAAATTTTGACAATTCACATAACAGAAGGATTATTATGTGTAAAGCATACTCTCACTTTATTATATAATTCCAAGTGTGTTTTATTTGTACCTTATTCAGGGATATATCAACACTAATGCTAAAAAGGTAAAGGGATTGTAAAGCAATGAACGGATCTCATATTCTACCAAAAAGGAGCATCCGTCGAGTATTTCTTGAAATAAAATCTTCAATCATATCTTCGTACTTTATCTTCTCCAAGACATCATTTTCAAGTCCTATTGTCGCCAATCCATTCAGTCTTTCTTGTGTCATAGTAGAACGCAAGTAGGACTTCAACAATTTGAGTTTAGAAAAATTCCTTTCCGCAGATGCAACAGTCACAGGAATGGTCAATAAAATTTTGTACGCAATAACAACATTAGGATAGATTGTGGAGCGCTTCTTCAAATAATTCAGAATGTCAAGAGGACCCGTAGATTTTTGAAGTGAATCCTCAATAAAAATTAACTCGCAACACAATTCAGGACCATCAATGTCTATATGTTCTCCACTCTTAAGTGCATCTTCAAGATTAACACAAGCAGCCATCAAACTCTTGTCATCTAGTGATTGCAGCCTATCTGAAGTAAACAAGAAACCAAATATCTTTTCATACCCCTCATATTGTTCAAATCTCATGGTAAGTGAAATTATAGCTTGATCAACAACACGTATAAAATAATTGACCCTAAATGACTCCTCTGCAGATTATGAATCAACAGCCGCATCATCTTCACCCTCATCAAATTATCTTTTCCTTTTGATTTTACGCTTGGTGTGGAACTCTGGATGAATATCCATCTCCACAACAATTTTTTTTTGCAACTTCCAATGCTTTGGAAAAGCCAGTTTCTCTATACTTATTGAAAAAGGAAAGCAAGCTTTTCACAGATTCAATTGCAATATCAATAAGCATGTCCTTTGACTGTAACTCTTTGCTAATCAAATTAACAACAGGTAATATTTCATACCAGATGATTATTGATACTAAAAATTCAAAGCCACCAAGTTCATTTTCTCCAATGATTGAGCTTCACTTTGTGTCGATGAATCTTTATCACTTGCAGCCACTTGTAGTAAGGCCTCCCTTATTTCCGGTAGCTGAAACCTTATAGCCTGGACACTATCAACACGAATCTCCGAACGAGTAGATGACAATGACTTGAGAGACAATCCTGGTATGTTATGTTTGAGAATTTGCCACATCTTAGTAGAATTAGCAAATATTGTATAGATACACTGAATAACTCCAAAAAATTATGTTGCTTTATGACAAGACTTTGCCATATCACAGTGCCAAATTCAGACTATGACAACCACAAGCCGAATAAAAAGCCCTTCGGTTTACTTCCAATATTTTGTTTTGCACCCCTTTATTTTTCCTTTCATATTCGACCCATTATCATATCCCTGCCCTCTCACATTGTCCACATCAAGGCCAAGACTCTTCAATTCCTTTAGTAGAACATCAAACAATCCTTGCCCGGTGGTATCATTCACATCCAAAAAGCCTAAGAAGGATTTTTCAATGCAAAAAGAACCTGAAGATGCATCAACATACCTAATTATCAAAGACATTTGCTCTTGGTGGCTTGCATCAGGAGTGCAGTCAAGTATAACAGAGAAGTATTTTGCTTCTTTCACCTTCTCAATGATTTTTGACTTGATTGCAGCAGCGAGCAAATTGATTAACTCATTTTGTATGGAAGGACCAAGATAATGATCACGAATTTTATCATTGGTGATGCGATCAACATGCTCTTTGATAACTGGGTCAAATTCAGCCAACATTTGAACCAGTCCTAAGAAATTGGCATTGCTTTCTTGGTACAACTTGCTGTTACTACCATGGAATGCTATATTGTGTTCTGCAAGAAATTTTACAATCAAGAGGATCCTAAGCAAAACTTTTCTCCATTGTTCCTTTTCCTTCTCAAGCTCCCGCTGAGCAACTTCGTCAATTGTTTGATTCTTCTCCAACCTAAGACGCAAGTCATACCATGTAGTCATATTTGTGACATGTTCTCTGCTAGTTTCATGCTCTTTAAGTCTATGACCAAGATGAGCCCAATCACTAACACCATCATTTGCCAACTGCCCTCTCACCAACCCTTTTCTTAATAATTTGCAGCAAAAACAAAATACTTTGTCAAGATCTTTGCTGTATACAAACCATTCTCTATCACACTTCTCTACATTTGAGAGAACTCTAGTGTATGATAACGCAGAAAACCTTCTAGACAATTTTTCTTTTTCACCATGTTCAATAGACGTGTCTCTTTTAGGACCTTTTTGCACCAAAACATCTATCATTTTAGAATCGAGTGCATCCCAATTTCTTGCATCAAATATATCAAACGGAAAATGACATTTGATGTCATCGACAATATTATCATCATCACCGGTATTAGCATTATCACCTTCATTGGCAGTATCGACATCATCGCTTCCATCGGCCATATTACCATCACCCTCTTCACTGGCAATATTATCATCATCAATTTCTGCATCATGAGCCTCAATCTATGTTGCATTATCAGCACTGCTATCAACAACATTAACATTCGTAGTTTGATTTTCAGAAATATGTTGGGGGTCTTTCACCAAATATCTATCAAGGGAACCTGTTAGAGATTGAGCCTCAACTTCAAGTCGTTGTTTCTTCTTACGCTTTGAAGCACCAGATTCATGCTTCCTAATTCTACTAGACATGATGAAGATTCAGGAACAAAACCTAACAAATTATAAGTGGTCGTTGATCAAACATAATCTGATTAGTTTCTAATAGTAACGATTGCTAGATGAATAGATCATTCAAATACAAAGAAAATGAATTGAAAATAGAACCATGCACTTGAAGATTGAAACAAAGTTTGTAGTTTGGCCTGGATGTGTCCCCCAATCCTCATTGAATCAACGAGCGGAGTCTTAGTCGAGGGCTGTTGCGTCTTCACGCAGCAAGGGATCAACGGATCTATGGAGGTAACTGCGTCAGCGCCGAAGCCGGGCCCCGGCACGACTGCTAGGGCCTTCGGCAATCCCCGATCGCCGCTTGCCGCTCACCAGACCTAGACGACAGTTCGATGTATGTTCGTGCGATAGCTAGAATTGAGCGATCTGTATCTAGGCTTCGGATCGTGCTATTGGGCCTCAACCTTATTTTCTATAAGTCTGCTATTTGGGCCCCTAGCACTAGCATCAAATCCACCACGTAGTCAAGTCACGTATTTCTCAAGGAAACGTAGTCAAGTCACACGTACACACGTATGTTCAGGCAGCGGAACGGAAGGAAGGCATCATAGCGAACGATTTTCTCTCTCGATGGTGGCCCCATGAATTTTGGAGCCCCTGTGCGGTCGCTCACCTCGCTCCCCCTCATCGATGGGCCTGCATATATATGATGTGTAAAATAAGTAATGCAAGACACCATATGCATAATATGACCAGTATCACCCTGCCAAGTTAGAGCAAACACCTTATGGAGAAATATGACCGGTCATTTGTCCCTAAATCCTCATCTGAGAACATATCTGCAACCGATGATGTTGGCTACAACAAGCTCGGGGTGGGGGCGGCCCGTGAGGTGACATGGTGATGTGATCGACGATCCCTTATGCTGGAACTAGTGACCCCCTGTGCTGGAACCTAGGAAGTTGGATGCTACAAACTAGGGGTGGAGGGGTGGCTGGTGTGGTGACAAGGTTCTGTGCGTGACGATCCCAGATGCTGGAATCGATGACCCTAGGTGTTGGAACAAGCTCAGGGTGGAGGAACAACAAGTGTATAAACAAGGTGGTGCGACCGACGATCCCAGATGCTGGAGCCGGTAACCCCTGGTGTTGGAACCGACGATGTTGTCAGCTACAAGCTCGGGGGTGGAGGGATGGCCGGCGTGGCGACTGCGGCGACATGGTGTTGCGGCCGACGATCCTGGATGTTGGAATCGACGATGTTTGATGTTATAAGCTCGAGGTGGAGTCTTGGCCGATGTTGCAACCGTCAAACCCCGATGTTGGGCCGACAACAATGGGATGTTACAAGCACAGGGTGGAGGGGCGCCGATGCTCAGACTAACGACAACAGGGTGTTGCGGCCTACACCAATTGTGTAGCATTGCAGTCGGCTGCATGAGTGAAAACGACGACCGAGGGACGTCGAAGCAGGGTACAGACGTGTGAGCCTGCTATGCTGACGCCTCGCCTACCGCAGGGGAAAATGGATTTTTCCTTGCATGTTGAGATGAGATAATCCAATGGTGGCACTCACTCACATCCAATGGTTAGGCAGGTGATCGGTCGAGAGTTCAGATCGGCCGACCGGAGGCTAGGGCTGGCCATCCCGTGTGCAGGTCCGTGAATCGCGGCGCAGCCATCCCAACCGGAGCTTCAGTCTACTCTCAGCCCCCGTGCCGCGACGACGACCACACGCCGGTGACGCCCAGCCAAGCTCCCGAGCCGCCTCTCGCCTCCCCCTCGGGTCGCGCCGGCACCTCGGCCGCAGCATGCTGCCACTCGTGCACCCCACCCGCCATCCCCACCCCCGCCCTGCATCTCGAGCCCCACCTCCGGGGCGCTCTCCTGCCATGGCCCGAGCTCGACCTCGCCTTCCCCACGGCTCATCCCATGCGCTCACCCTCACCCGAGCGCAGCCTCCGAGCGCGGAACCGGGCGAGAATACTGAAACCACCTCCGCCCCCGCCAGCAGCAGCGTCTTGTCGTTCTTGTGCCCGCTTCTCAAGTTCTTCGGGGTAACTAGCTGCTGCAGTTTCTCCCCGCTGAACTTAGGTTTGTTTGCTGAAAATGTGTGGTTTTTGTGAACTGAAATGCAGGGCGGGGATCCTTCTCAAGAGCGGAATGACATCGTGGAGGTAATCGTCGTAGAACTTTTTGCCACATTTGTATTGAATGGTACTGTATTTGCAAAATCCTACATCGACGCTAATAGAAGGGAAGAAAAATGACTAGCACAGGAACTCAATTACATGAGAACATCAAAAAGAAAAAGAAAACAAAACAACAAGCACCAAGAAGACAGACGACTTGGATTAACCCAGAGTTTACTGAATTGGTAGCAACAGGTGAAATTGTTACCACATGAATACCCTGTGGGAGCAAAAGGAAACTTCTAATACTGTAATTGGTGCAAATGTTTCTCTTGATGTGTACTCTGGGCACTGATTTTTCTCCACCTGCCTCTGAGTAACCGTCCGCTGTTACTTTATTGTTTGCCAGGTGGCCACATCTTCTCTTTCAAGTTTAGCTAGACTGCCATGGGGATCAAGTGTTGCAGCTAGTAGTGCTGAAAATGTCACTAAACCAACGAGTGCCCCGACTCTTCAGCTGTATGAGTTTGGTAATTGTTCTTTCTGTTGGTTCTTCCTTGTGGCATGTCGAACTAGGAATTTTGGAATGTACTGATCAACTACGTTATTTTTCCAATAGAGGCATGCCCCTTCTGTAGGAGGGTCAGGGAGGCCATGACCGAGCTTGATCTTTCTCCAGAGGTGTTCAACCATCTCTTATTGTACCTCTTCATTTGTTCTTACAATCGTATTGCGAGATTATAAATCAATCTTTCCTCTAAAAAGGACTATAAATCAATATTTAGGAACACTTGGGATGAATTATAGTTCTCCTTTATGGGAATTGCATTATAGTTGTGTGGCAATATATGTCAAGGATAAAGTTGCTTTTCCTCTGGACTATTATCATAATATTGCAATTTGGGTTTTTTCTACTTAATAACTTTTCCCCCAAATACTAAAAAATTGCAGGTTTACCCTTGCCCAAAAGGATCATTGAGGCACAGAGATGTGGTCAGGAAAATTGGAGGGAAGGAGCAGTATGTCTTCATCAATTCCGCATTTTACTTATAGCTTCAGTTGAACAGAAATGCAGATGGGAAACTTCATAAATTCTGCATTCATGGTTAACATTTTTGGCATTAATATGGCACCATTTCTTCTCATGTTCCCCCTACGGTCATTGTACTGAGCTTTTTTCCTACTTTTTATACAGGTTTCCACTTCTTGTTGATGCAAGTACTGGTGTCACAATGTATGAGAGTGGTAAGATCCAATTGTTTGCTAGTCCTTCCTTTGGGTGGTGGTGACAATGGGTAATACTAATACCTTGCAAGGACCCTTTGAAACTCTTTATTTGTTGGCATACAAAACAATAGCTTCCATTATTATGTTTAAGGTGACTTCCTTGCTGTTTGTATTGTTGAGTGAAACTAGCTGCTAAACTAGAAAATAGATAGATACTGATACGTGCCCTGAATGTGCAGGAGATATTGTGAAGTACCTCTTCAAACAGTATGGACAGGGAAAGAGCCCTTCTTTTGGCCTCCTTGAGAGGTATCCAACTTTGTTTGAATAGCTTTCTCTTCACTTGTCCTTATGCAACGATGTTGGAATGGCATTCGGAGGAAAAATATAAATATAAATATGATGCCGGCTTAGCTAAAACTACTCCTGCAAACTGATGTTAGACACATTTCCAGTCATCCTGTGATATTATCAAGCCATCTCCATGTTTTTTGCAGTACAATTTTCACAGGATGGGTGCCTACTCTTCTTCGAGCCGGAAGAGGGATAACAATGTGGAGCAAAGCTGGTGCGGTACCTGCAGAGAAGCTGGAACTCTTCTCATTTGAGAATAACACCGTAGGAACCCTTCTCTCCTCGATGCACTTTTCCGTAGGAGTCGGCCATATTTCCTTCTCATATGTGGGTGGTGATTCATTCATTCAGTACGCGAGGATCGTGCGCGAGGCTCTGTGCGAACTGGAGCTCCCTTACGTTCTCCGGAACGTGGGAGAGGGGTCGTCAAAGACGAGTTCGCTGCTAAGCCTAGCAGGTTCTAAGCAGGTAAATCGAGAGAGATGCTGAGTTGCAATGGTCTTAGAGAGCCTGCAGGCATAGAAAGGTGCTGATCTGCAAGAAAATTAGTAGCACGCACGATGTGATGACGCGCTTGTCGATGTTTCGTGTTTCAGGTGCCGTATCTGATGGATCCAAACACGGGTTTCCGATCGGGCGACCACAAGACGATACTGTCCTACTTGTTTCAACAGTACTCTGTGGGTGTGGGCGGCTAGCTTGTCTCTCAAATCTCTGCAAATCTGTAGACACCTCTCATATAGGCCGTTTTGTCCCGGTAGAAAGAGAGCAAGCATGTGTGTTTGCCGTGATACGGATTACGGAGCTTCGCTCTGAAATATCAGTGGGTTGTGGAGGTCATTTACTTGTAGAATTCTCGGCGTGTATGGTACGTATGGGAAGATCTTGTTGCGTGGCATGGCTCGGGATATATCAGAAAAGCAGAAGAAAAAAAATGGTATGCACGGTGGTTGCACACGCACGGCACGCCCAGTGACCCAAAGCAGCGGTTCAACGGCGATGTATCATGCCATTGCCACTGTCCGCATCTTTCGGTTGCCTTCTTTACATGACGCTACAAGGAAAAAGGCAATATTGATCGTACTATATGTCTGAGTACCAACAAAGGCACGCGACGCGCCCGTGATGGACGCCTTGTCATGAAACGTAAAGAAAGGGGGGAGTCAATGAGGGTCATGTGCAGGGAGGGGAGGGGGAGGGAGCAGTTCCACGTCATGATCCTGCCTGCCTGCGTGGGGATCGATGATGAAAAAACGAAAAACAAGTTCACAAGGAGATCTATTTGCACTGTTACACTTCAGAGTTATAACCTTTTTCTACCCTTGAGAAGCCTCTCTCTTCTCCACCGCCAAATCTCTCCGTCTCCGTTCTTGGTCTTCTTCCTTTGGGGAGGAGGAGGAGGAGGAAGCATGGGCAACGAGTTGTGAGTTCCTTCCGTTTGGTTTTGTTTCCGTGTGTGTACATCTCCCGTTGATTGCGGTGAACTGAAAAATGCTGCTCTTGTCCTGGGTGCAGCGACTACCTGTTCAAGCTCCTCTTGATCGGCGACTCCTCCGTCGGCAAGTCCTGCTTCCTCCTCCGTTTCGCTGTGAGTTTCTTACCACTAGTACTGCTTGGCAATGTGGGTGGCCATCTTTCTTTTGAAGATCAGGCATATACAATGACATCATCTTGATTTTTATTGTTCTTGTGTTCTTCCAGGACGATTCGTATGTGGATAGCTACATTAGCACCATCGGCGTTGACTTTGTGAGTAGCTTCTCACAGATGTCTTCTGGATGATTCTCTCGCTGATTATTTCTCATCCTACATCTGGTTCGTCTTTGATCCATTGATTAATGGATGCGTGCAGAAAATCCGCACTCTCGAGATGGATGGGAAGACCATCAAATTGCAGATTGTAAGTGAGAGTCTTCTTCACAAGTTTTTTGCCTCTTCTTCAAAGTTTGCAATCACTTAGAATTATCAACTTTTGTGTATTGAAACGTTTGGAAGGGAAACAAACTGATTCCCATTGAACTCCTGCATCACAAACATACAAACTTCATTCTCGAAAAGGAAAAAGAAAAACATACAAACTGCATTGTACTGTCGGTGGAAACAATCGCGCAAAGCAGGAACCGTAATGCTCGCAATCTCATCTGATACTAGTACCTCTTGCATTCACAACAGTGGGACACAGCAGGACAGGAGCGGTTCAGAACCATCACAAGCAGCTACTACCGAGGAGCACACGGGATCATCGTAAGTCTCATCTCTCCACCTGTAAAACAACACAAATCCACAACTTTGACCCTCCACAATTCAGCATGCTCGTTTGGCTTCTTTGGGTTGTATCCAGATTGTCTATGACATCACGGACATGGAGAGCTTCAACAATGTCAAGCAATGGCTGAGCGAGATCGACAAGTACGCCAACGACAGCGTGCGCAAGCTACTTGTCGGTAACAAGTGTGATCTGGCTGAGAGCAGGGTCGTCGATACTGCAGTAGCACAGGTCAGGCCACTTTTCCAACTACCATGTTAATACATTTGAGATACGGACTAAAAAACTAGGCTCTGTCTGAATGTTTGTAGCATGGGAATTTCAAATTTGTCATGTTCCTGTGGAAAATGAATCAATTCCTCGTCTTTCGATGTTGATGTTGTTTTGTTGCATATTTTGTGTTAAGCTAAATGTAAATGGGCAACGCAAAACCATTGCAGGCATATGCTGATGAGATGGGTATTCCTTTCCTAGAAACAAGTGCTAAAGAGTCCATCAATGTCGAAGAGGCTTTTTTGGCAATGTCTGCAGCAATCAAAAAGAGGTACGTGGAAGATCACATTAGGTTTCAAATTATTATATTCAGTTTCTGTTTTTCGTTTTCGAAATGCTTATGCTGATGAAACTTGTGTATGATGATCTACAGCAAAGCTGGCAGCCAAGGAGGCCTGGAGAGGAAGCCATCCAATCTGGTCCAGATGAGAGGCCAGCCAATTCAGCAGCAGCAGCAGAAGCAGAAGAGCAGCTGCTGTTCAACATGACCCGAGCTCGGACTCGAGGGAGGGTAAGACATCCCGCCGGGATGCCCCGGCGCAGATACCTTCCAGGAATCAGGATGAACATGGCATCTGCCAAATGTGAACCTCTTACTTCCTTGCCTTTTGAAACACTTTGTTAGCTAGCTGCAAACTGTATCAGTAAGCGAGTTTGCGTGTTCGTATCAATCTTTCAGTGGAGCAACATCTGTCGAAATCGTGTCAGAAAACTCTGATTTCCATGGTTCTCTGATTAGCACAAGAACCAGAGTTATATCATATCAACCATGATGCAATCTACCAATTGTCCAATCTGAAAGACACTGAATTTACATAGGGACGTGCTATGCGTCTGCCGGCGGATCTTTTTAAAAGATCCGCCGGGTCGCGAGCCTTCAGATCAGCGTAACTCGTGGCTCAGCTTGTCCTCATTTCTTGCAACAAAGGTCGTGTTGCATGTTTTTTTCTGCAACACAAGCCTTGTTGCGAAAACAGTTGCAACAAAGGCTGTGCTACAGATTTTATTTTTTGCAACATAGGTCTTGTTGCATTTTTTTTCTGCGACATAGGTCTTGTTGTAGAATTTTTTTTGTCTCACTTTTTGCAACATATGTGTTGTTGTGGAAAGAACTTTTGCAACACTGGTGATGTTGCAGGAAAAAATACAACAACGATGTACTTTAAAATAGTACGATGCACAGGCCATACACTGGACACGCGTCATGCATTGGAGGCGGCGGACGCCCCATGCCACATCAGCCGGCTGTTCCCGAGCTTTTCCCATTTACATAAGCAAAATCTTGTACAGATACAGACGCTGACTTCATTTACATTTTTTTACATCATGAAGTGGCAGACGCATCACACAAGGCTATGAGACGTCCTTGCAAGGTCGCCGCCTTGCGGAACTCGAACCGGAACTAGAAGATAACTTGATAGGTCGGCTGTTCAGGCTACACGAGTACTCGCTCTCCATGGTTAGCCAGAGGGGAAACTGTGGTAACATCATGCAATCTGCGTATCTGAAAGATGATGAATTTACATATGAAAAAGCATGTACATTGACAGATGCCAATCTTCTTTTTCCTTTTTACAACATGAAGTCGCACAATAGCCTTGTCGAACTCAAATCAGAAGAGATAGCTTGATAGGTTGGTTGTTTAGGCTAGAAGTAGTAGTCACTCTCCATGGTTCGCGGGAAGGGAAATTGCGGCATCATCATGTTGCTGCCAGTGTCCAGAATCCCACTCTGCTCAATTATCTGCAGAAACAAGATCATTAAGAATATTGTTGGTCTACTTAAAAAAGAGGGCATGTTATTATGGTAGGTTCCCTCCCTCGGCTGCAGAAGACTAGATATGTCACTCTTGCTGCAGCTGGGCTGGCATAGCGCACCAACTAGCAGACCAACTAGAATGCCAGCGTAGAGGGATGCTAAGTGCTGAACCCACTTGCATCCCTGAAGCATATGCAAAACTAAATTTTTGCCAGCAAATATGTACGTCCATGGTTATAAAATATAAAAGACCGACAACAAGGTTTTCTACTACTCCTATGATCGATTTTTCCCGTTCTTTTACCGTGCACTGATCGATTCTAAATGCTAAAACTGATCTGAACGCTATCCTAAAATCAAAAGGTAACATCTCAAATGGTGCAGTTTCTTTTAAATGGATATGGGTTAGAGTATAGTACCCTCTCTTGAAGTATGTCATTGGCGGCCTTCAGTATGCCTTCCTGCAAAACAGAGGCACAAAAGGACACTGGTGAAGGGAATTGCTGTGCTCATCTTTCTGCAAGTAAGTTCAAGGAATCTAACTAGAGGAATCAAATTTCGTGTGGAACCAACCTTGGTCTTGAGCATCTCAATCTCCCTAGATATGATCTGCATCTGCTCAGCAGAAAGGGGCGGTATATTAAAAGTAATCATTTCTGAAAAGATTTTAGTTTGCGCAGAGGAGATATAGCTTACCTTTGTACAGCGGATATTGTGTACCCAAACTTCAAGGTTACTCTCCAGGGCTTGTAGCTCATTAAGATTCATGTGGTTTATATCATTCTCTCCATACATGTACCTGCATGGATGTCCTTACTTTTATCAATCAGTCTTGTGCCCAACACTATACTTCCATGTTCCACCTCCATAATATTTATAACCTTTCTAATGGAATCTTGGCAGTTTGATATGGGCCATCAGCCTGTAGTACTAAGCCATGTGCTATTACTTTCCGTTTTATTATATTTTATAACACCCCTTCAAAAACTAACAATTCGATGCCAATGGCTAACGGTTGGTGTATCACAAAAGATAATTGTCCTTTTTAATGGACTCTTCCGAATTAGCATAACATACAGGGTAACTACGTCGTCATTCAAGCATAAATTAACAAAGTTATGCCAGTTGCTCAGAAAGAAGACATGAAGTTGCTTCACCGTTTACGTATAAATATAATGCAGCTGATTACCTTAAGCCCTTTTGAAGTAAGTCAATCTCTTGCCTTAAGAGTAGCACCACTTGCTGTATTACCTGCCATGAGAAAAGAATGCCAACACCTCAATACAACTAGAAGTAGAAGTAACTTCGCATATTAGTGGTTATGTCGAAAAATGAACAAACCATGAGCAGTGCGCCAAACCAAAGGTCTCTCACTAAATGACCGTGTAGTATTTCATACAAATAATGTATTTCCACCACATAGCTTTGCAATGCTACTTCACATTACGAGATAAACCATGTGATTTCTGCTGCTGACCTGAGGTTTGTTCTGCTCGCTACTTTCACCATGTGCTTCTGTGTTGCTACCCTTGTACCTCTCAATTAAGCCTTGCATGTTCCTAATACATCTCAGCAATAAAACATTTGAACAAATTAAATGACTGTTGGTTGCTAGCTTTAAATCATTTGACAAGAGAGGGACACATACCCGTTGGTAGCTAACTCATAAACCTTCCCATGAGGAGAAAACACCATGACACCGATATCAGCATCACATAAAACAGACAGCTCCCTTGCCTTCTTCAGGAGGCCCATTCGCCGCTTGCAGAAGGTGACCTGCCTGTGCACCGGGTTTTCTATCCTTCTCATCTGAACCTTACCACGAGCCATTACTATTCTTCAGTCTATCTTCTTGTATGTACACACAACCTCCCACTAGTTTGGACTAGCTTCTGAGATTGTTGCAACTGGACACTGGATCCTCCTCTCGCACTCGAGGCAAATGATGATTTAGACCTGTCGTGGAGGTGAGCATTTTATTGTGCCTCCTGAGGACAAGGAATAATTGGTAGGCCAGTCCTTGCAGATCGTGGAAGAGTCAAGCAACACATCACTGTTGCAATTCACAAAGTAGCCTAAATAGCTACCTTGTACAAGGGCATATGTTGTAACTTGTTCAAAGTGTATTAAATTCCTTGTAATATATAAAATCCATGTTGCTTGTACTGGCCCATGCTAGATAACCAAGTGGCCCATGATTACAATGAATATTTAGTGAGGAATATGTCTGATGTAAAGGCATTCACACTTTACACTGTTAAGACTTTGTTCTACTTTGAAAGGTCAGAATAACATTTTAAACTCTAGTATTCTACAATTTCCTTCCTTGTACGCTCATATTCACTATGCCGCCATCTGACTGAAGAATGATAAAAATATGAATGACACACAATATATTCCACAATCCCCTGAAGAGTTTCAAAAGAAATGTGTACCCTACAATTCCAAGTGTGAAGCCACCACTACATGTCTTACTGTTAAGTTTCATGCAAGCTATTTTGTTTTGTTCACTTGGTTTCCATGCCTACATCTTTTATAGAAATCCAACGCAAACCAAAAGCGTCTGGTACTCCATCCTATCTGCAAGTTTACTCGGAACAATTGAAAATAATGTCCAATAAAAAAAAGTACCTGCTGATACACTAATCACAGTTAGCTGGTTCTTATACAATTATGTTCAGTTGAGAAGAGTGTGCTTAGTGCACTTAGTAGATCCAAACAGGTCATGCCTACCACTTCAGAAGTAGCAAATACTAGAAGAATAAAGCAAGCAGCTTGCAGTGGGCACAAATAACATATTTATACATGCACAACTGGAGAGAAATCTTAATTGACCAAAGTTATGATGACTAGCTCATATGATCCAATCATGATGGTGGTTCACCAGGACCACCCCTTTCATGAACGCTTTCAAATGGCTTTAGATCCAGATTCCAGACCAGTTGTCCTCAAGTATTGTCAAAGTCAAGCTGGCCAGTAACATTACAAAGCCACAACAGCACAACATATTGTTATCTCCATCATTCATCAGATCTCGGGAAGTCCAACGAAATCAAGAACATTAGTTAATAACCTAGAAATGCATTATTGAGCATTTCAAAATATGAGCATTTGCGGAGGTAAGAGTTGAACGTGGGTGGGCTCGGCGTGACGCCAGTAGCCAACTGAGACAGGATCGGTTCTCCAAAATGAAGTATCTTCCTTTATTATCAACTGGTTAGATCGATTACTTTTTGTTTTTATTTGATATTGTGAATGTTAAGTATCAGGATTCCCTGGCCAAAATAGGTACATCTTATGTATACATGTTTTTCTTAGCAAGGAATGTGCTCCATTGAGTATATGTTAAGACAAGTTGTAACAGTACGATATACAACATTTTCGCAAATAGATAAGTTTCATGCATCACTTACATATGAGAGATGAAGAAGCAGCAGTGTATCAAGCACATGAATCCTACTTCCTACACGTTATGGTATTTTTTATGATATGAGTTCATAGAATACTCAAATCAATAAACAGACAATATACAAGGTAGGGGTGACTCTGCTATTATCCAAAATACTCCATATGCATGTGATGGCATAGATATAGACCAGAGAGAAAATGTAACATCATATATAAACACAAGAAGCGTAGAGAATAATTACTCCACGACAAAGGAACAAATGCAAAGCTGATGATTTTTTTGTTTGTCGCTTTTTTTTAGTTTAGCAAATGTTCTTTAGGTTATACCATCCACTGAAGAGGCACAAACCGATGTGGCTATGTTGATAGATATCAGATAGGAAAGAGTGTCAACGAGCCGCTTCCTTTCTAATGAAGTGTTGAGAAAGAAAGGTCCCGCCAGGCTCACCACAGATGCGATAATAGTTCATATTCAACATAAGTCTAGTGGTGTTCTTCTGTTGTGTCTTACTGGGAGACTAAAAACTTTGTGAGGGAGAAGAAGGGAAGTTTTGGTTGTTTGATCTTAAGAAATTTCTTTACATGAAGGAACAATGTAAAAGGTATAGCTGAAATTCGTGTTGATCTACCAATCTCTTGAAAACTATTCCAGCCACCAGGCACCTAGTATTAGTCCTCACTAACAAATCCATAAATTTGCACTAAATAGGCCTCTGAAGAGAATAACTAAGATCTGTTCACGAATAAACAAACCACCAATAAGATAGTGTGCTTTAGTGCATCTAAACCTCACTTTTGATGCAGAAGGGTATTGAAAGCTCCTCCTTGAACATGATACATCGTCCACAAAATGAATGTGACAGCTAAATTCTATTAAAATTAAATATAAAAAATCAACACATGCGATAAAGTTCCAGAGAAAGATTTCTAACATGTCTGTGATGCCAAAGGAACCACAAGTATTGGCCATTACATAGCTTTCATTTTTATATACGTACTAATAATGCTGCTTTTCACTATTCTGTAGGTGGCGATATCAACAATTAAAGCTCAGAATAAGATTCCCTAATCAGTTAGCCTGGCATTTACTTGAGACAATGTCAGGTAATATCAGGGATAATCATTCCAAAACATGATTGCACAAATACTTTTACGATAAGCTTGAGAGTCTAGTAGATCCTCTTCTCTTTTAAAGAATTTGAAGGAGACCAAGGTTCAACTTTGTCAGATTAGAACAGAAACTGATGATAAATTTAACCGAACAGTGAAATTTAGATCTAACTACTTCAAGGGTTTAAATACTGAAAATCTTGTTGAGTTCCAAATTAAACAACTCCAACTGAAGTTTTCTGTTGTACCAATTTTGCTATTGAGTGTATTGGGCTAGGTGCAAAAAATTAAAGTTCTGCTGAATTTTATTTTTTTGCGAGCAACCAGCAGAAGCACTGCCTTTTCATTAAGAAAGAAGAGAAACCAAGGTATCTACAAGAGATGGCGTGTTTTTAAAGGGAAAATGCCAAATCTAAAGTTCTACTGATTATGCTGGATTCACAAGGTAACCTAATAGCATTTTTTTTTTCAGTTTCCTTCATAATCAGAAATTTCTGTTGCACCAATTTAAGCATTGAGTGTGTGGGATTGGCAAGAAATCAGACTTCTTAATTTTCTTTTCAGTGTTTTTTGTACTTCACACATGCCCTTCTTAAATTGCAATGATGATTACATATTTTATCCATATCGTGCCAATACACATGATTACATGAGCATTGAAATCAATGACCTTATTCCTTTAACATAGTACTGATACATAAGGTAGATGATCTGATGGGGGTGGGGGGATTCATTCCTGAAAGGCCCATCTAGACATCGGACGGCAGAAATGGGTAGTCAGTGTATCCAATAACTGGATCAGAGAGGTAGAAAGTATCTCTTATGTACTTGTTGAGAGGAGCACCAATTTCAAACCTCCGAGGCAAGTCAGGATTGGATAGAAACAAGCGTCCATATGCTACCAAGTCAGCATAGCCGTCGGCGATTGCTTTATTTCCATCATCCCTGTCGTATCCCCCAGCTACAATAAATGTTCCCTTAAAAGCATCCCTTATGGGACGAAGACTATGGGGAGTTTCAAATTTTTCACCAATATTCACCATCCGTGGTTCCACCATGTGGCAATAGAGAATTCCAAAATTGTTCAGTGCATGTGCCATGTATAGGCCTAGAGCTTCTGGGTTTGAGTCGGATGCCTCTGAATAGCTCGCAAACGGTGAGAGCCTTATCCCAACCTTATCAGCTCCAATTTCATCAACTACAGCTTGAACTACTTCTAGTGCAAAATGGCAACGATTCTCTAAGCTCCCACCATATTTGTCAGTGCGATCATTGACTTGGTCCTTTAAGAACTGATCAATCAAATAACCATGAGCTCCATGGATTTCAACACCATCAAATCCTACAGACCATACAAGGTATTGAGGTTAGAGATCCCTCTTCTTCAAGAGTCAGGACGATGTCGAAGAATTCAGTAAGTGTTTGTTAGGCACTAGACAGAACATTAATGAGAACATGTGTATGCTAATTTTCTCCTGATACTAATTTGCTTTAATGAGAAGTCTGTACTTTGTATGATATAATTTTAGCATAACATTTGGAGCACGAATGTGAGAGATAACGATTACCAAACGGGGTTCATTACCAACCAAAAGGTACTTACCGGCTTCAATTGCATTTCTAGCAGCAACCCTAAAATCGTTGATTACCAAAGGAATCTCATTAGTCTGTAGCCGCCTAGGAGTTGAGATTGTAACCACATCTATGCCGTTGGCTCCCACTACAGGTTTGAGTGGTTTATCAGTGCTCGAAATTGGAGCCTGCCCATTAGGCTGAAAAGCTGCATACAGATAACGGACATGTGTCAGTGAAATAAAAGCAGGACTACAAGGATGACTATGGGGTTGCCAATGCATTTTATTTACAAAAAACATGAGGTAACTCATGGTGCCATAAAAGGGTGAATAATCGTGCAGAATGTTCATACAAAATCAATGTTCAGGATATCGGTAACTGGTACCATATCGGTCAGGGGCTGATAAGGGGTTAATCGGCGAATCGGACATTTAACTGAATATATCGGTAACCCATTTATCGGTAGGTTAACTAG